>ML342158.1:0-56349 GCA_005239505.1 Nicotiana paniculata | reverse complement strand
CCCTCTCCTGTTGCTACTATGATTCTCTTGAAGCCATATCAGGGCGTCAGAGGATTTATTCCAGTTACAAGTTCGATCTAATTCACGTTTGACTTTGCCAAGTTCTTCATTAAGAGTTCTTATCTGTTCATCCTTGGCATACATCTTATCTTTTAGTTTTCCCATGTTTTCTTCTAACATGATATGAGAATAATCAACAACCTTTTTACTTGATCCTAGCTTTAGCTTTAAGTTTTCAGATTTTAGTTCTAGAATCTCAGTTTCAAGTGGATGAACCTGGTTCAACAAGTCAGTGTTTTTCTTTTCAGATTCACTGACTCTGATTTCCAGGTTCATGCACTTTGCTTTTAGCATTGCACATTCTTTAGATAGTTGATCCTTCTCTTTGGTTGTTTCCTCAGAATCATCTATGAAATCAAGTAGTAACTCAGAGAGTTTTTCCTTAGATAGAAACTTTACTTTGTTTTTAAAATGGGAGATACTTACCATTGGTTCTTTATGTGATTCCTTATCAGATTCTCCAATTGCCATGAGCGCCTGATCTTCAGTCTCCCCATCTTCTTATTCTTCATCTGAACTTTCCCCCTAAGCAGCAACCATAGCCTTTGTTGTGGTTTTCTTGGGTTGGACCTGTTCCTTCTTCCTGTTCCTTCTTTCATATCTCTCCTTTTTCCATTCTACTTCCCACTGAGGACAGTTTTTGATGAGATGGTCAGTCTTACCACATTTGTAGCATCCCTCGTTGGTTGGCCTTTCTGGAGCTTTTGCTTTGTTGTAGTTTCCTCCTCTAGAGATGCCTTTCTTCATCATGAGAAAGTTTCTGAATTCTTTGGTGATCATGGCCATCTCATCATTTTCCAGATTTGCTCCCACAGTGATTCTTAGTGCTAGACTCCTCTCCTTCTTTGGACCATCCATCTTTATTGTCTGCCTTCTCAGTTCATAGGCAGTGAGGTTTCCAATCAGCTCATCCAATCTCAGGGTTGCCATATTTTTGGATTCCTGGATAGCAGTGATTTTTCTTTCCCAAGAAATAGGAAAGACCCTTGTTATGATCTTCTCAACCTTGTCCTCTTCAAGAATGACTCTTCCAACAGACTTCAGTTCATTAGTCAAGGTTGTGAACCTTGTGTACATCTCTTGGATAGTCTCTCCTTCTTTCATAGTGAAGTTTTCATACTGAGAGTATAGTAGAGTACCTCTTGACCTTTTTACCTGAGGTGTTCCTTCATGGGCTACTTGCAAGGTATCCCAAATCTCTTTGGCAGTGGTGCAACTTTGGATTCTGTTGTACTCGTCTGGACCTAGTCCACACACTAGCCACTTTTTGGCCTTTGCATTCTTCTCCCATTTCTTTAGATCCTCAGCAGTGCAATCAGCTCTTGTCTTTGGTATATCTATACCTTCAGCAGTCTTCATCATGGTAGCTAGAGGACCATCAGTGACTATGTCCCAGAGTTCATAGTCTTCTCCAATTAGGTGATCTTTCATCCTATTTTTCCACCAAGAGTAATACTGGCCATTAAAGAGTGGTGGCCTTGCAGTTGATTGACCTTCCCAATTTCCAGGTGGTGCACTCATCTTGATCTTCTCCAAGGTGTTATCCTTTCAAGGATAACATGCTCTGATACCAATTGATGTTTTAGACGTCAATACCTCACAAGAAGATAAGTTACTTTGCGTGGTACCCAATTTTCGAATGTTGTCTTAATAGAAGAACCTGGATCTTCTTGATGTACTTACTTCTACTGTCGCGGAATATTAAAAGCAGTAAAGTAAAAACACAAGAATTTTTACGTGGAAAACACCTGGCTCAAAAGGTGAAAAAACCACGACCTACTCCTCAGTAGGATTTTCTCAAACTCTTCACTAAGTACTCTGAGCCAAACGGACTTACAAAATAAACTCTTTTGTAATCCTACGACTAACTCTAATACCTTTGTAGTAACTAGCCCCTAGCTAATTTCTACACACCTCAAGTAACTCTAACTTGAATAATGCGTACCTATTACAATTGCTTCTATGAAAGCCGAAAGATACAATATTAAAACTCCTACTACAATCAACTAGACTAAATAATCAATCAGATGGAACTGGTTCTTAGTTGATCTGTAGCCTTTTAATCGCACAATGACTCTGCTAGCAAATTGACTCTGGGAACTTTGCTTTCAGACTTTTGATTCACTTCAGCTTTTGTGCGTGTGCAATTCCAGCAGAAATACATCAAGTATTTATAGAGTCAGTTGAGCTTGTCGTCCAATTCTAGTCCAACTCTACCTGGGTGAACATAATTCGTACCAAACTCAACTTCCTTTATTTTGTTACTTTCCTTGCTGAATTCGACTTCAATCATCTTATCAGTTTGCAACATTTTTGCATTAGGAGACAATCTCTTGGTTCATTGATATTTCTCATTCAGTGCAGATATTCAGTTCAAGACGTGTGCTCTGATGGACCTGGTTCAACTGGTCAGTTATTTGTCAATCTTCAAAATTATGCAGTGACATGGGTAAACATAATGCCTTAATACAAACTAATGAAAAGGCAAAGTTTTGGTCGAACCTTCGAACATAACCTGAATATTTCGTGCTAAGGCATTTTGATCTTTGTGAATGCAAATAGGAAAACAAAGGGAAAACATCGAAAGCCGAAAATGGGAAAGAAAATACTTACATATATTCATAACAAAATTCTTTTTTCAAGGTCCAAACAACCCGATAAATATTTTTTTACAAAGGCCGAACGGCCTCAACAAAAATGCAAAAACAAAAAAACATATAAGGGCCTAAATGGACTGGTCCACATCAGAGGCAACATCTTCACCCTCGGGATCTTCCCCGCCTTCATACTCGCTTAAACCCTCGGAATCTTCTTCGGGATAAGCCAGCCTCCGGGCCCTAGCTTCACATACGCATTCTCGATTTCAACCAGTATGTCAAAGTTATGAGCATGGACTCCCCCGAGGGCGTCCCTTTGAGATTGCCACCTTGCATGCTTCACCATGTTTTTAGCCTACACCTGAATTGCCTCGACATCAACCTTGAACTGGGACACTTTATCATCAGCCTCGGCCTTGGCCACAACTACCTCTGATTTGGCCACCTCGAGCTCATTGGCCAGATTCTCTTGACCGAAAATAGCTGAGTTCATCTGAGATTGGAGATCCTCGATCTTCTTGGCCTTCACCAAGTTTTTCTCTTTTGCAGCCCGGAGCTGCACCTCAGCTGAAGCCAGTTGCTCTCGGGCAGTTTTATTTTTCGAGGCCAGGCGGTCCATATTCTTCTTCCATTCCTCGGCCTCAGCCTTCATCGTGTCCACCTCCATCTGGAGTTGCTCGACCTGGTCAGGTCTCTTCTGGACCTGCGGGTTTGGGTCGTTAGCCATTGTATCTGAATCATCATCACTAAATTTGAATACTCGTCTTACTTGATCGACCAAATCGGCATGTTCCTTCCGAGCTGCTTCTAACTCGGCCTGAAGTTTGTCACTGAGAATATTATAGGTGTCTCTCTTCTTAGTTAAATCCCGAACCGCGGTCTCGTGTTGGGATAACTGCTCCCGATATCAGAGGAAAGTTTCACGGTGAAGCACCGAAGACTGTGAGCATAAGGAAGAATGTTACGATTATTTATAACTTAAAATTTAATGTACTAAGTAAAGAGGCACTCGAAGTTACCCGATTCAATGCCTGTTGAGCTTCATTGAACAGAAAGGACACTTCCACCTCGTCCATCTTGGCCTGTTCCTCTTCGGTCACTAAGCACCGAAGATAGCTATCAATCCCCACAAGGGCGGAGAGAACCCAGACATCCTCCAGGATGGAGATGACTATTGACCATTTTTTATTGGATCAACACTCGGAGCCGGGAATCGATCCACTAACTTTGGTCTCGAAGAAGGCCCACTGGCCCTCGAAGATGGTGCTTTCTTAGGTACTGGTAAATCACCAAACCCAGTCACATCCTCCGAGGCGGTATATTCCAAGCCATCAAAGAAGTTATGGAGATCTGCTACCCCTTGAGGCCCCTCGTGCGAACGATCCTTTAGCATACCGTCCTCGTTGATCATGGAGTCGGATAATAGAGGAGACCTGGTAAGATCAATCGCACCAAGCACATATTTCGGGGCACTCTCTCGCTCGAGGAATATCGGCCCCGACTTCCTCTTCGACCTCCTAGCTTAGGTCATAGCGACCTCGGCCTTCTCTGATCTAGGGACCTCGGTCACTGCCCTTTCAGCAGCCTCCCTAGCTTGGGGCAATACGGTGCGGGATCACACTCGAGCCACCAACTCGGATCTTCTTCTTCTTCCGACTTATCCCTCAGTCGGTGGACTAATTCCGATGGGAGGGTGCCAATGTTCTCTTTGCGTTTGCGCACCTGCCTCTTTTTCGGTTTCTGCTTCTCCGAGTTTTGGGAACTGGGAGCCTATTTTATTTTCTTCTCTTTATCCTACTTCGGAGCAGGAGAGTGGGGGATGACGATTTCATCTGCTGATGGGGGCCTCATCTCAACGTACTTCCCGAGGCCTACAAAAAAAAAAGAAATGAGTAAGCTTGGAAATAGATCCAAGTGATGTTATAGGAAAGAATTTTACCATGAGAATGAGCCTCTTACCGACCTTTTAAAAGTTTGCGCCATGCGCGCTCGGAATAGGGCTTCTGTGATACGATGCCCTCAGCCCACTCCTTGAGTCTAGGAACTGCATATGGTATTCGAGCGAAAGCTACACCACGAAGCATCAATTAAATTAGAGGAAAGGGAAAAGCAATGAACATAAAAAAAGAAGAAGATGAGATTATACTTACGTTTCAAATTCCATTTCTCGGGAAATGGTATTTCTTCAGCCGAGATTAGATCCTAGGTCTTCACTCGAATGAAGCAGCCCAAGCAGCCTTAGTCTCGGTCCTCGTCTATGCTCGAGAATGGGGCCTAAGTGGCCCGATGGGAAAGTTTTATCAATCACCCTCGATAAAGTCGGGGACTGTACAAACGCATGAGATGGTCAATGGTGAAGGGACACTTGTCGATTTTGCTTACAAAAAAATGGAGGAGAATCACTATCGTCCAAAATGAGGGATGGATTTGATTAAGGGTCACCTCGTACCTCTTACAAAAGGCGATAATGACCGGGTTTAAAGGTCCCAACGTGAAGGGATAAGTGTAAACACTTAAAAATCCCTCCACGTGGCTAGTGATTGACTCCTCCGACATAGGCACCACGACGAGTTTACCGGCCCAATTATAGTCTTCCTTGACTTTGGGGAGGAAATCGCCAGTAATGGAGTAAATATACCTTGAGACCGGCTCGCATCGACCCAGGAATGGAAGGGGTTTTCTCGATCTTAAGGTTGGCCCCAGCTGGGCACCCCGTATGAACAAACATAGTTGAAAGGGGTTCCGATGTCTTTTCCTCGACAACAGTGAGTGAGGCTTTTTATTCTTCTGACGGTCTCGAAGAAGAGGGAGTCTCCTTTTGAGGAACAGATTTAGAAGTCTTCTCCATTGCTTCTGAGTAAGGGTGCAAAGAAGGTACTGATGAAGGTGAAGGTGTATTTGGCAAATAGTTTGTAAGAATTTGCAGAAAACTATAATGGAAGAAGTTTTGAACTTAAGCTGGAAATCATAATTTGCAGAAAACTATAGTTTGAACGTCATGATTTATCGAAGCAAGGCTCGGAATTTCATATCATTTCCCGTCGTCTTCTCTCTGAAAAATGAGGGGACTATCTGTATACGGTCAAAATCGGGTTCGTATATAGTATGATAGTTGAGACCAGAACGTGACAGGTCGGAGCTCGACCCCAGATTATATCAAACCCAGGCGCGAAGTTAAATCATTGAGCTCGTGAATCTGGGACCGAACGGGATCAAGGAAACTTTGTCGAGCCTAATAACAGAAGGTCGAAATATCCGCAATCAATTGAAGATCACGGCAAAAATCTCGGCACGTATCAAGGAGAGGCCGATTAATTAGCAAATCATGATATCTTTTACCTTTTATAGAATTGTATCAAGAGTAGGGTTCCCCTACTATATAAAGGGAGACCTGGTCATTTGTAAAAGACATATACTGATCATTTCTATTTCTTGTTATCTTGTTAACTTGTTCTATCATTGATTGAGACATTTCTTGACTCGAGGGCGATCAACCTTCAAGGCTAAAACTGTTTAATTTGTGTGGTTTGCATTTATTTTCTTGTCATTAATTTCAGTATTAATCTATTTTCTCAACTTGTATCAAGTATCCTTAAAAACGCATATAAATTTAATTGTTATCCGATTTTGAGGGTAAATAGAAACGTATCTTAATGCCTGAAAGTTGGATAGGATGACCCTTACGTAAGGATTATATTGCCCCCAATTTTTAGGGAATACAAGATGCTCATTGAATGATAAGAAAGCTATTTCCACTTAGACAATTTCAAATATTTTCAAAAGCGTATTTGTCCATGATAGCTTATAAATTTATGGAGATTTTTGGAAAATGAGTTTTCAAAAAATCTGCACTCACAAAATTTCAATATTTTTAAAAGTGAAATACATGCGCAAACATAATTTTAAATATCGAATACTATTTTTAAACTTAACTTCAAATATTAATTTTTTTGCAAGAATTACAATTTTTATGTCGAAACGCCTACTTATAGTCTCGAAGTATCGAGAAAAGTATCACAAAATAGGTGTAGGTTCAACACTCACCTTCTCATTCTTCTTCTATATATTCCAATCCTCCTTGTTTACGTGCTCAAATATTTAGTGATATTAACAACTTGTTTGGATTGTTTCTTATATGTCCTTTTATAATGTATTGTATTGTATTGTACTGTATTATATTATATTATTTGATGAATATAATATTTAGATAGATTATATAGTTTGTAGTCGTTTCATGATATCGTGCACCAACAATATGAAGGATAAACTTGAAACATTACTGAGAAAAATAGGATATGAAGTAAAATTATTATAATAGTAAGGGAAAGGATAAAATATGATTATTTAATAATAAGGAAGGACAAGATAAGAGAAAAAAGCAAGGAAGACGCCACCACACCAAATCCGTCGTTTCATCGATCAAGTGACACTTTTCATTGTTATATAACGATTGATTTAACGAACGATACAATAAAATTTAAGTAACAATCAAAATAAATATTATATTTAAAGTAACGATACAATATGTAAAAACCATCCAAACAAACGGTAAAAAGAGGATTAGGAAACGGGAGAAAGATAAAAGTTTATGAAATAGTATTAAATTCCATAACCAAAAAAATAAGATCAATTAAATACTGTATCTTCGTATTTGATATCTTAAACTTTGTAAGTTCACCGACTTTACTTCGATAGTCTCTTTTAAAGGGGCGGAGCGAGTGTCAGGCATTATTCTTCCAGTAAATCAAAGCAACCATCTAATATGAAGAATATCATTCAACAAATTCGTGTTTGGTATAACGAAAAATATTTTTTGTAAAATTTTTTTTTTTTTTGGAAAACAAATAATAATTTTATTCATTTTTCGATGTTTGATATACATAACTTCTTAAGAATATTCATAAATTATAATTTAGATACAATAAATATGAAATCATTAACTTTCGAACCAACAACCTTCCGAACCCATAAATTTCATAAAATCTAAACCGCTAAACTTCGAACTCTTAAACTCTATAATTTATAAACTCACAAACTTCCAAACACATAATCTTCAAACTCACAATAATCCTAGAATTAATATAATAAATTAAACAATCAATAAGATATAATACCAAAATAACTAATCTGAATATAACTAATCTCATTATAAATAATTCAAGCATAATTTGTCTTCAAACAACCAAACGGCTCCTTAGAGTTAGATTAATCCTCGATATTGTTTGGTCACTCACATTATATTACTCCAAGCTCTAAAATCTAGATGTCCATTCCTAAGCATCGACTAAGTGAGTGAGTTTTGTACTATTTTAATAACCCTCACATATTGAGCTACTTTTTGAGATTAAGCTAAGCTTAATATCTTTTTTTTTGTTGCTAAACCAGAGAACATTTATAAACTTAATATCTTTTTTTCAACTGACTTCATAAGTTTTAGTCAGAAAAAAAATTAATTTTCTATGTTCAGATTAAGGTTTGGACAAATTTTATAAAATTTTTACAGATACAAATATTCTTGGAAAATTGTTATTTCTAATATGTTTTTAATAGTTACCTGCTTCCACAATTTTGTAAAACAAAAAAACAAGAAAACTTTTAAAGACCCTTCTGAAATCCTATATATATAAGGTGTGAAAATACAGTGTAGGACAATTTCTTTTTAAAGACCCTTCTGAAATCCTATATATATATAAATATACTGTATAGGTAGGTAAATACATACATACATATTATGTGTTGATTCCCCTTAATTTTCTGGTATGTTTACTTTTATATAGTTTGACACCCGTTAACAAAAATTCTGGCTCGGAAACAAATATTATATAATGCATGCTTTTTGCCCAACCCATGTGATGAGCTATATCCCCAGAAGACAGTGACTCATATAACCAAATATTTTTTTGCACTAAAATACAGAAAACACCATCTTTGCCAGTCAATATACACCCTATAGAGTCTGCTCTCCATGTCCTCATAATATTATGATATTCAAATTATAGAATATCAGTTTATACTTTATGCCACTTTCCTTATACATAGCGTTTAATTAGTGAGTTTTCAGTTTCTTTCCCTTTCTGCTACTATTTCCTCTTTTTTCCTATGTTGTTTAATTCCACCGGCCTTAAAGGTAATAGTATCTTTCTTTACTCCTTATAACCGCAGTAAATATCCAGACAGGCGCAGCTTTTTTTCTTAGCGTGTGTTTCAGGCAAATATATATTAATGTTCCAAAAAAGGGGGTCTTTTTTCCTTTAAGGTATCATGAGTGGTTTTTTTCAGGATCTGAGTTTCAGAGGAAAAACTTTAAATGGGGTGTCTTTAAATTGTTTTCTTGATTTTGTGGAATTAGTAGGAACAACTTGCATTGGTTTTTCAATTTGAAATTTTTTGTCAATTTTCAGTGTCACTCGCTTAATAGTATTAGATTGGGAAGGTACAGGCTTTTTAGCCTGTATTTGCTCATAGTGAAAATCTATAACAGGGTTGTTTGAAAGATTGTAGTTTGTTGATTTGGATGTGAGTTTTCCTCTAAAAAAAAGGCATCTTTTTGTGGTTTAGGTATTAGTTTGAGTTTTGTTTTTGGATGTATTCTCATGGGGAGTCTTTAAAGATTTTCTTGATTTTGTGGAATTAGTAGCAAAATTTGAAGTTTTTTGTCAATTTTCAGTGCCACTTGCTTAGTATTAGATTGGAAAGTTACTGGCATTTCAGCTTCTTTTTGCTCATTAAGGAAAATCCACAAAAGGGGTTTTTTCTTTCTTTTCAAGATTGTAGCCTTTTGATTTGGATGTGAGTTTTCCTCTCAAAAAATGGCATCTTTTAGTGGTTTAGGAATTGGTTTGAGTTTTGTTTTTGGATGTATACTGATGGGACTTGTAGCAGAGTTGTATTATTTATTATGGGTAAAGAAAAGAATCCCAAAGAGTGAATCAGAGGATGAATACAGCAGCAGCAGTTATGTGACTGAGTTTTTTCATCTTTTCTGTTGGAAGAAGCCTAATTCAGTATCCAATGTAAGCAGTCAAGAACTAAACAGCACATTGAGAAATCAAGAATTGAATGGTCAAGATCAAGATTTGGAGTTAGGCAATAGCAAAGATTTGCTACTAAAAGGTTATGGTGAAGATAGTGTGGAGTCAGAATTAATGAGGTTACACAATCTTTGTGGACCTCCAAGATTTTTATTCACAATTAAAGAGGAAACAAAAGAAGATTTGGAATCTGAAGATGGTAAATCAAGAGGTGATAGAAGTAGAACTTGTTCAAGAACAAGAAGTTTAAGTGACTTAATTCTTACTCCTTTGTCTTCACCACCTATTAAAGGTCACAATCTTGATTCTTACAATTGCCAAGGATTCAATCCTCTCTTTGAATCTTCAACAGAAACTGAACTAACCAGACTCAGATCTTCACCCCCACCAAAATTTAAGTTCCTAAGAGATGCTGAAGAGAAACTTATAAGAAAATTGATTGAAGAAGCTGAGAAAAGGGGTCATAAAAATGAGAATTCTTTTCAAGATTCTGCAATTAATAAACCATTTTCTCACGAGGAGAAAGGGTCATTTATTTCTTTTCTTGGTAAGAGCAAATTGAGGGAGCCACTTCAGCAATTACAAATCCATAATTCTACTTCTGTAAAGGTAATTCCATTGGCTTCTTCACCTTCAACTTATAAGCCAGTTGATAATGAATCTGCTATGGTTTAAATCCCTTTCAAATTTAGATGAAGAGGTTTAAATTTCTTTATTTTTTTCACCTCTTTCCATCTATTAACCAAACGTACAGCAATTACCTCCCTTTCTTGTATTAATTTTAGTTTTCAGATAGAAAATAGAGATTTGGTTGTAAGTTCTATGGATTTTTAATCTGTTTTTTTTAAGCAATAGACAGTCCTTTTAATTTGTTGCTCTAATATTTCAGTAGTCAAGGTTGATAGTGTTCGGATATTTTTTTTAGCATTTCACTAGATACCTGATTGCTCGTAATGTTTTTAATGATTATGATTTATGATATGGCTAATGGCACCATATTTCCAGCAAATCAAACGATTTCTTTTTTTTTTTGACCCCTAGTAACTGGTGCACATGCACTCTAATTATGCCACATTATGATGTTCCAATTATTTGCCTTTGTTATGTTATTGATATATTTCAGAGGTATAGTTGATTTTGCTAGATCTAAATTTTTTTTTTTTTGATACTATAATTTAGCCATGTTTTTTTTAAAGATATTGTATCATATTATGTTGTATAGAGAACACCTTAACATACTACGTTTGTGCATATTTGACAGTTCTACACTTTGTAGTTTTTTGATAAATATTACTACTTTCTACTTTAGAGTAACTATTTATGTAAAATAATTTTGACAGAACAAATGGCTTGCATTTCATTCTCAATTTATTCCTTATAGAAGGAAGCTCACTTTCTTTTCAGAGAACACTTGCACCATTTAAAAGAGGATTTTTCTCTTGTTTATTAGAAGTGTATTTAAGGAAAACTAAGTATGCATCTAAGAGGGTCGTCTAGCGTTCAATAAAGTGGGTGAGAACTATAAAAAAAAAGAGTTCAAATCCTAGTAGAGCGAAAAAAAAGTTATGCGATTTTTCTTTATTTTGCCTAAGTCTTGGTAGGTAGAAGTATTCTGTACCCATGCTCAGTGGCGGAGCCAAATCTTTTATTAAGGGGTGTCAAAATATATAAAAGTAAGCATACCAAGAAATTAAGGGAGAATATATAATATATATATACATATAAATTTGTTTTAAACTACCTACACAATGTATTTTTCCCGCGAAGAGGTGTCATTTGACACTCTTCTTATGAGGTGGCTCCGCCACTACCCATGTTAATGAGAGGTAATATCCAGTAAAATAGTCAAGGTATAGACAAGCTGGTTTGGGTATCACCCTTCTAAAAATGAAAGCAAAAGGAAATATATATGATGACTATTGAAAAGTAGCGGCGAAGCCAAAAATTTTCGCAAGAGTATTCACATTTGAAAAAAGTGAAAAAAATTCTTTCAATAGAGTGTTTAATATATATTATACACCTCTATAATCTAATATTTTATATATATATATATATATATATATATATATATATATATATAGTGTAACACCCTTCGGATAATGTAGCTTCCCCCGTTGAAAAGAGGCACATGTGGGAAGCATAGGTAAATTTTACATCGGGTTTGCCCTAAGAATCAGTCATGTTCAAACCACAGAAAAAAGAGAAGTCTTGAAGTTGAAAACCATTGATGTTCTGTGATCTGTCACTGGTTTTGTTGAACTTTTGCCAAAAAAACAAGAAATGTCATTGTCCTCACGAGATTTGGCCAAAAAAGTGGTCACGTCTTGAAAACAAAGTTCAATGTCAAAATTTGTACACTTATTATCTCTTTGCAGATGGAAAAGAACAAGAATTAAGGCTCAGTTCTGATCCTATTTCTTGAATGAATGGCCAAAAATTTACAGAAGTTGTGCATCATTTTAATTTAGGATAAAATGCTACATGATTTTTATTTTGAGACTAGGACTTAAATTAACAAAAGTGGTCCATTGGTGGTTGGCTATATTTTTAATAACTCTTGCCCTATTAGGTAGCAATTAATAATTGGGACCACATTCCAAACCCTTTTTGGCCCTTTCACAAGCTGAAATTTTGCTTCATTCAAATTTTGAATTCCTAATGTGTAGTGCCAAAAGGCCAGACAATGACATGGTTTTATCTGTTGCGATTATGACAAAAGCTTTGCTTTTTTATTTCTATCACTAAATTCAATGAGCAGGATTTGTAACCTGCCATAATTCTTGAGCAGATGATACCAAGCAACACAACACATTTTCTGTAACCGAGAAATTCTCCTTTTATATTCTATCTTTTTTCTACTTAAATATCACACTTTAACTTTTATTCACAGCAGAGTTTAAACTCGTAATATGACACCCTAGGAAAATCACACATGGGAAAACACCAGAGAGAGAGATACTATGCATATAAGGCAACAAGCCTTGTAGCTGTTTGGTCAAGTTTTTAAAATCAGCTTATTTTGAGAAGTGCTTTCCTCAAAAGTATTTCTTAAAAAAGTATTTTTGGTGAGAAACAATTTATGTTTGGCTAATTAATTTAAAAAGTACTTTTGAGCAGTAATTATTGTTTGGTCAAGCTTTTAAAAACTACTTCTAAGTGTATTTTTCTCAAAATTGCTTCTCAAAAAAGTGATTTTGGAGAGAGGCTACTTTTTTCTGTTTCTCCAAAGCTGCTTACGCTTCTCCTCAAAAATACTTTTTTCCTTCTAAAAGCTTGGCCAAACACCTCAATTTTTGAAAAAAGCACTTTTGCCTCCAAAATGCTTGGCCAAATAGGTTATTAGACACTTTGTGACGGTAAGGGCCTAGGCAGGATCTCCATGAAGGGAGTTCAATTTTTTTTTTGTAGCTAGTGGGAATTGAAACTCTGACCTTATGAAGGTTTTGAACCCCCTTGACCACTAAACTACACTTCTAAGTTGTGTCAAGAGGGTTCAAAACTTAATATATAGAAGTAAAAAACAGATTTTACCTTATATATATAGTGTAATTTTTCGGCGAAGGGGGTTCGGGTGAACCCCTTTATGCCTCCCTAAATCCGCCCCTGGGCTTAGGCCTAAACCAGACAATATTACTAGTGGCTTTAACTTTACAGATGATATCAAAGCTGGTTCACATGAGTGTAGATGAATTATATAATCCGACAAGCTTTAGACTTTAATGACAATATCACTAGTCGGCTAGGTTGTTACACGTAACGTACACCTAAGCTATATATGAGCACTCTTACAACCAAAGCCTTTTAGAGAAACCATACAATGTGGTCTTTGAAAATGATATTTACCAACTCGAGTTTATTCTTCTTGTGTTTGTGTGTGTGTGTGGGNGGGGGGGGGGGGGGGGGAGGAGGTAATTGTACTTTTATATGAAGTTATTTTAATCTTGCAAGGTAATGTTAGTGAGGTTTGCTTCAAAATGAGGCAATATCTGCATTTAGGTATTTGGAGTTGGAAAGGTACCAAAATTCAAACAGTTTATGTGCACGAATACTCATATTAATCATACTAGGAAAATTCAGCAGCTTAGGATTCTGTTGGCTAGTTGTACAATTTTGTTCCCACACAATTATAGGCATAGCTGCTGAAATTGAGGATGTGGTACAGATTCCAGGGAGCCCACAGCCAACACTCAACATGAAATAAAGATAAAAAAAACCAAAGTTGTGCATAATTCATTGCAAGAAATTAGGACCAAGTAACATGACAAAGTGGAATTCTTGGATTGGCTAAAACATTGGCAATGAAAAATAAAGATGAAGACAAATGTCCAAGAATCTGAATGTTGCTCACGAATATAAATTATAAAGCTAAAAGAGCCTTGAGAATAGAGGAATCAATCAGGAAGTGACCTTTTTCTCTGTTTAGCACAGTAAAGTTAGGACCCTAGCCTCGGAGCAATGTTAAAGTTGTCTCCGTATTATCTATAACTCACAAGTTTGAGTTGTGAAATCAGCCAATGATGGTTCGATCAGGGTAAGCTACCTATATCGCACATTTTTGGGATGTGCCCCTACCCCGGACTTTGCGTGATCTCGAGATACTTTATGCACCGGACTACCTTATCCAACCAGAGGCGGAGCTAGCCTTATAGGTGCGGGCTCGGTTGAACCCAGTCACTTTTGCTTAACTATTGTATTTATATTAAGAAATTCATTAAATATATACAAATATTTAATTGCGAACCTAATAACTAAGATGATCTATGTGTCCCGAGACAAATTCAGAACCCATAAACTTTAAATCCTGACTCCGACTCTGTATCCAACACAATAAAGTTTCTTATCATCATTGGTGCATTTTATATTTTAAGTCAATGAGCATGGAGTACTACTCCGTCTATTATAATTGTGAGACATAGATGTAAACATAACATTAGAGTTTTCATAAAGTAGAAATGTCAAATGGGGGAGATTGAGTCCTACTTAGGCGGGGCAAATCGATAAATAGGTCATGACTCAACCTTCACAAAGTTTGTTTGGGTCAAGTTATATTAAAATTAAAAATTACACGGGGTGTTTTATCTGGTCGCCTCAATTTAATCTATACCTATATTTTTAAAATTATTTAACCTATACTCTAATTTTTACAACTTCAGGCGCACCCTTCCTAAGTGCTGAGATTTTTACAAATTAACTAAATAAATTTAACATCTTTTGCTGAAGTTTTTGAAAAAGATTTATTGCAAAACTAAACTTCAGCTTATTTAGTGCTGAAGTTTTACAACTTAACTAAATAACTTCAACATCTTCTGCTGAAGTTTTTCAAAAAGCTTTTTATGAGAAACTATTGAATCCAGGACAAAACTTCAGCATATTGGGTGCTAAAATTTTTACAACTAAACTAAATAACTTCAGCATCTTCTGCCGAAGTTTTTCAAAAAGCTAATGACGACAAAAGGAATGAACCCTCGACAAAACTTCAGCATGTAGAGTGTAAGTTTTTACAAATGAACTAATTAACTTCAGCAGAAGATGCTGAAGCTTTTGAACTAAACTAAATAACTTCAGCATATTCTACTGAACTTTTTCAAAAAGCTAATAACAACAAAACGAATGAACCCAGGACAAAACTTCAGCATATAGAGTGCTGAAGTTTTTACAAATGAACTAATTAACTTCAGCAGAAGATGCTGAAATTTTTGAAAAAGCTTTATGACAAAACTAATTAATCCAGGACAAAACTTCAGCTTATTTAGTACTGAAGTTTTTACAAATGAACTAAGCAACTTTAGCACTTCTGCTGAAGTTTTTGGAAAAGCCTAGAATGCTGAAGTTTGTGTGATTGCCTTTATTACTTCAGGCTCGTGTGCCTGAAGTTTATGCGAAAAGTGGATACGCTTGCAATTTTTTTTGCAAAACAGATATAAGTTAAAACGTGACCTAAAAAGCGAGTATAGATGCAAAAGCCCCAATTAAAATGGATAAATATAATGGGTCATAACCAATATATCCAACATGACTATCTCTTTTCTCTCTCTTCCCGGTTTTGAGAAAAAATATGTGAACTTTTTTCATAGATTTTAAATGGGGTGTTCAAACCGAATCGGAAAATTGCACCAAATCGAAAAATCAGATCAAACAGATTAAAAAACTCGATTAGGTTTGGTATTGAGTAAAAAAATTCGATCCAAACCTATATATACTTTTAAGACTTTATATTGAAATTTCTTTTAAAAGATATCTAGAAATATTTAGGATCCTCTCATGGGATGTAATATTTAATAGAACTATGAAGTGCATTTATTTTTATTTATTTTAAATAATGGTTGTATCGCCTTTCTTATCAAGTGTTATCGAAATGCGTCAATCATCTCGTTGTTCTTACATATTCATATGTCAAGGCTTCTTATATCTCTTTCGAATTTGATGTGGTATTTTGATAATTTAAAATTAAATAGAACATATCATTATTTAGGTATTATATTGATTTTTATGTTTAATTATTAAATTCGGTTAACCTTGAAAGCGTACATCAACAAAAAATTATTGTTAGACGACTAAGAAAATAACTATCATTGTTACTAAAAAAATTTCATAAGAATATTTTAATAGATAATATGTTTGTCAATTTTTTAAATTTTTACTAAATATATATCACTTATCAAAACTTATCTATACTTTTCACAAAGTAAGATTGAAATAATTAATCCGACAAAATCGAACCTATCCAAACCAATATAGTTGCTTTGGTTCTGTTTTGATAAAATCCAATTCAACCCGGTCCATACACCACTAATTTTAAGTTCTTTCAAATTTATATAACTCCCAATCTAGCATTTGACTCGCATGTTATACTATTTATGCCCGTTCTCACCCAATAGATTGATGGAACATTTCGAGTTCAACCCGTGGGGTCAAGCAAATAAACGAATCATAATTCATAACCCAACTTGTTTAAATTTGAGCAAATTTGACGGATTACTACAAAATGGATTGATTCTGTTACCTCCGATTTATAATTTTCAAAATTTTGTCCATATTTGTATATAAGTCGAGGCAAAGATAATGAGTTGTCCACGGGTACTACTGCCAGTATGCTATTAGTCTGTTTGACAAGTTTTTTTGGGCCAAAAGTGCTTTTGGTCAAAATTAATAAAATTATACGGGGTATCCTATTTAGTCGTCCCCATTTAACCTATACTTATTTTTTTAAAAACTTTTAACTTGTACCCACTTTTTAAATAACTTCAGCCCCCTTTTCTTCGCTGAGCTGAAGTTCGCCAGTTACAAATAAAAACTTCAGCTCTAGAGCTGCAGTTCACCAGTTACAAAGACAAAACTTCAGCTCTAGAGCTGAAGTTTCTCAGTTACAAAGACAAAAACTTCAGCTCTAGAGCTGAAGTTAGAGTTGAACTGAGAAACTCTTTGTAACTCTTTGTAACTGCTCTAGAACTGAGAAACTCTTTGTAACTTCAACTCTTTGTAACTGAGAAACTTCAGCTCTAGAGCTGAAGTTGGCGAGTTACAAAAAAAAAACTTCAGCTCTAGAGCAGAAGTTTCCCAGCTACAAAGACAAAAATTTCAGTTCTCCAGTTATAAAGACAAAAACTTCAGCTCTAGAGCTAAAGATCGCAAGCTACTTCAGGCACGTTACTAGAATGCTGAAGTTTTGCGTGATTGCCTTTGCTACTTCTGCCCCGTATGCTGAAGTTATGCGAAAAAACGAGTACACTTGTAATTTTTTTTACAAAGTGGGTATAAGTTAAAACGTGACACAAAAAGTGAGTACGGATGCAAATGCCCCCCAAAACTATGAGCCCGTTTGGATAGACTTGTTGTAAGTGATTTTTAAGTCAAAAATTATAAGTAAAGAATTCTAGCTTTTGACTTATTTTTATCATTTTAGCTTAAAAATAAGTACTTAAAAGTACTTTTTTTTATTTTATTCAAACACAATAAAATGATTTAAAAATTATTTTGACTAAAAAATACTTAAAATAAGTCAATTCAAATGGACCTATGTTTGCCAATATCTTCATCACGGTGAAAAATGAAGGAGCAGTTGCACTTATTTTTTTAAAATAATTAGTATATTTCAGTCAACTTGCACACACCTCGATGAATTCCACAAAGTATTTGTCAACCTCCGGCCAGCCAGTCGTTGTCTTTGTTAATATGATATTATATTACTCAACATTAGTGTGAAATTCTTGATTCTGTTTTTCAAAGGCGAAGAGAATTGTAGGAAAAAGGAGGGTAGGACTCAATACTAATTAATGCTTGCCAGTTGGAAGTGGGTTAGATTTTGAATAAGTCTACCTTACTTATGCGAAAATAAGAATTTACAGCTTGCTTTGAATTGAAGAGTGGCGTTAAATTTCTGGCCACTTTTGACAAAACTTGGCTTAAAAGTATAGAAATATGTTTGCGTGCTATAAGGGGAATTTATAGTGACTAGGTTATTGCTATTAACATAAAAAAACAATGAGACAGCAAAGGAACTACCACTCTTTTTTCCTTTTTTGCAAACATTCACCTCTACAAGTCTCCATCACATGATTTATGGTTTATCTAATTCAAGTGTAAACAAATGGGATTGCTTGTAAATGGATGTAATAATTGAAGTTGTGGAATATTTGTGCCAAAACTAGAAGAATCCTTTCCCCACGCCCCCTCAAACGAATATATATATAAAATACAACAACAATCCAGTAAAATTTCATCAGTGGATTCTGGGGAGTGTAGAGTATACGCAGACTTTACCCCTATTCCAGAGGGAATAGAGAGGCTATTTCCGGGAGACCCTCGGCTCAGAGACAATAGATTTGTGACAATAAACTCGAAAAATAATATCAGCGACGTGAGAGACAACAAATAAATGGGAAAGCAGTAACACAAATATTATGCAAAAATGTGAAATACAACATAAATCCCTAGCAGAACTAGACAAAACACTATCATACTCGTCGTTACAAAGAGGAAAACCGGGACAAAGAGAAAAACCGCCCGACTACCCTTTAACCTACAACCTTAATGCTCAACCTCCACACCTTCCTATCAAGAGCCATGTCCTCGGAAATCTGAAGCCGCACCATGTCTTGTCTGATCACCTCGACCCAATACTTCTTAGGCCGCCCTCTACCTCTTCTCGTACCTGCCAAAGCCAACCGCTCACACCTCCTAACCGGGGCATCTAGGCTTCTCCTCTGCATGTGTCCGAATCATCTAAGACGCGCTTTCCGTATCTTGTTGTCCACCGGAGCCACGCCCACCCTCTCCCGAATATCTTCATTCCTAATCTTATCCAGCCTAGTGTGCCCACACATCCATCTCAACATCCTCATTTCTTTTACATTCATTTCTGGATATGTGAATTCTTGACTGACCAACACTCATCCCCATACAATATGGCCGGTCTAACCACCGCTCTATAGAACTTACCTTTGAGTTTCGGTGGCACACTCTTGTCACACAGGACTCCAGACGCTAACCTCTATTTCATCCACCCCACCCGAATACGGTGTGTAAAATCCCCGTCGATCTCCCTATCTCCTTGGATAATTGACCCTAAGTACTTAAAACTTTCTCTCTTAAGGATGACATGTGAGTCAAGTCTGACTTCCACATCCGCTTCCCCTCCACTCGCTGAACTTACTTCCCACATATTCCGTCTTAGTCCTACTCAACTTGAAACCTTTAGACTCCAGGGCCTATCTCCACACCTCCAATCTCCCATTAACGTCGCCTCGTGTCTCATCAATCAGAACTATATCATGAGCGAACAACATACACCATGGCACCTCTCCTTGAATATGGTGTGTCAGTGCGATTATCGCCAGAGCAAATAAGAACGGGCTGAGTGCAGATCCTTGGTGTAACCCCATAACCACCGGAAAAGGCTCTGAGTCACCTCCCACAGCCTAACCCGAGTCATAGCTCCCTCATACATATCCTTTATCGCCCTAATGTAAGCCACCGACACACCTTTCACCTCCAGACATCTCCAAAGAACGTCCCTAGGGACATTGTCATACACCTTCTCTAGGTCAATAAATACCATATGCAAATCCCTCTTTCTATCCCTGTATTGTTCCACCAACCTCCTGATAAGGTGGATAGTTTCCATAGTAAAACGACCCGGCATAAACTCGAACTATTTTTCTAATATAGACACCGCCCTCCTTATCCTCCCTTCCACCACCATCTCCCAAACTTTCATGGTATGACTTAGTAACTTTATACCCCCATAGTTGTTACAATTATAAATTTCACCTTTGTTCTTGTACACCGGAACCATTGTACTCCGCCGCCACTCATCAGGCATCCTCTTCGTCTTGAAGATAACATAAAACAACCTAGTCAGCCACTCCAAGCTTGCTCTACCCATATATCTCCAAAACTCAACTGGAATCTCGTCCGGTCCGGTCGCTTTGTCCCGACTCATCTTACCTATCGCACCCACAACTTCCTCAACCTTAATGCGCCTATAATATATATATATATATATATATATATATATATATATATATATATATATATATATATGGACACACTTACTTTATTAAAGATAAAAAGGTAAGACATCAACTTTGACGACATTTAGCTTCCAAAAGATTCATCAGTTGAAAAGAGTTCTAGTTGCATCACTCGTGTAAATAGGAAAGGTGGATATTTTTCTATGAACAATTAAAAAGAAAATATTATGGTAATATATTTGTCCATAATAATAATGGCCCAAATGTCCATTCCGGCATTATGATAACTTTGCACGGCTTTTGAGGGCATTATGAATAATTGGGCATTTTCATTTTACATCTATACTCTTTAGCAAATTTTTATTTTAATTCAATTTTTTCAAACAACTCTCTTTCATTATTTTAATTGTATTACCTTCCCAAGGCTTCTTTCACATATACACATGCATGGGTACATCATTTTTCAGAAATCACTCAATGCACATATACACATATTATACCAAACGAAATATATTAAAATATACACATAGTATACTAGAAGAAATACGTATACATTTAAACTACTACACTCATCTTGCATTGGTCACTTTCTAACCCCAAACTATTAAATATATAGTGCTTCATCTAAGAAGCTTTTCCAGCTCCCATTTTCTTATCTTTATTTTCCCCTTCTTCATCTTTTATCTTTCTTTTAGAGTTAAGAGTTAGATTAAGGAATGGAGGACGAGAAGAGGAATAATGCTTCAAAAGTCTATGTTGTATTTCGTGGTAATAGGCATGGAATATACAACTCTTGGTGTCAGTGTGATTTCTATGGTTACTGGTGTCAAGGGTAGCATCTTCAAGGCTTTCAAATCGTATGATGAAGCCATAGCAACATTGAGTTCAGAAAAAGTTGTCAAGCTGATAATATATCGGCATCGAAGGTTTATGTGGTATTTTGTGGTAAAAGGCCCAAATTATACAACTCTTGGTGTGATTGTGCTCCTATGGTTATAAGTTTCAAAGGAAGCATCTTCCAGTATTACAAATCTTATGATGAAGCCATAGCAACATTTAATGAAATCCAAGAAAAAAATGTTGACTGTGAAGAACCATCTTCAAGTTCGTTTGTAGATGAAAGTGGTTTAGGTGTTGAAGGTGACAATGGAACAAGTGTTATTTCATCTGTGTTAATAGCTGGAATGTTTGTAAGGATGAAGATATCAAAAAATTGTTCAATTTGATTATTAATAAAACTATTTTTCCTCTTATGAGATGAATATTTTGTCTATATTGTTGGATCTTATTTAAAAAGGTTGCTTCATAAATATTTCTTCTATTCTCAACTATCTTCAAGTTTTTTACATATTTCTTGACAATACATTTTCCTACTGTCCAAGGTTGGTGCCATAAGTTTAATATGCTGTCTTAATTTGGAAAAAAATGATCACCTTTAGAGGACTTAATTAATCTTTACAAATACTACTCTCAGTTCTTTCATTGCATTAGGGATCAAACGAAACAGTTGCACTTTTGAAAACAATTGGACTGTTTTGTTAAGTCACATCAAACGATCATTTATGTAAAAAAAAAAATGATGCAAAGACATAATATAATGATTCAAAGGCCCTATGCATCCATAACACTTCCCAGTAGCCACCTCCACTCCTCCGTGCAGACATTATACTTCCCACAACTACTTTTACTCCTCCATGCATTCATTACACCTTCCAGTAGCCTCTTTCATCATTACACTTTCCAGTGGTCAATTTAACTCCTCCATGCACCATTACACTCCTCCATGCAGCAATTACTCTCCTACATGACTATAATTCATTATTGAAGCTTGTCTTTATCCATCCGCCTATACAGATTTTCGATAATATTTTTTTTAACTTCTACTATATAGTGGCAGTGCCCTACATAGATTTTATCTCATAATATTAACCTTAGATTTATCAGTCTGGAGTAAACCATGTAAATAATACTTATTTGAGCCTTGTTTAGGTTTAGGTTTTGGTTCTCTTTTGATTTAGGTTCGTTTAAGTTTAGGTTTAGGTTTTGGTGGTTGAATTCTAATTAATAACGGATTGGTATCTAAAATTTTCATTGGTAAATACAATTTTTTATTTTCCGTGTTGATTTTCCACTTCTCTACGAGCAAATTAATGTTGATTTTTAGACTTTTTTTTAAAGATAAGCTTCCCAGTCTTGTTCTTGGTGTTAAAAGTATAGAAAATAAGAGGGGGACTTTGCCTAAAACTATTAAATGTAGTTCTAGTTTAGTCATTTTTTGTGCTAAATATATTAACTGATTTTTAGTTTAAATAGACTTTTTTTTAATCGAGCATTCTTCTTAAAATAAATAAATATAACAATAATCATTGGGGGAAAATACAGACAATATTATAAGGAACAATCATATAAATCCAGAAACATATTCTTACAATACTACTTTGATTCATTTGAAGTCAATACATATAACTAAAAGCACATATCACGAGCTAAGCATTAGGTGTTCCTTGCACTTCAACAAAGAAGATCACAGTCCCTGATGTAGCCTCAACTAGTTCAGAGAGAAGAACACTCTCTTTCTTCATATTATTGTCCACAACAAATATGTTTCCACCCCTTAGCGAGTCTTATCCGAACGCCACTTGTGAGAGTCGCAACACACTCCTTCCTATTACATAGAAGAATTTTTTTAACCGAAATAGGAGGAATATAGTCACAGATTCTCTTTGGAAGAAACTGAAAAAATATAATGTAAAGATAGGGTTCACGGTTCATTGCTAGTTGGGATAATCAATAGAAACCATATCATGAAAATTTTAAAAAATAATTTACCAGATCATCATGATTTTTGTACGATCTGGGCATGCTCATCCTAAACCATGGATAGAAATCATATTCAATCCATTTGTTAGCATTCATATTTAGAGTATCTATTTTTTGGAGAGTTGGAAATGTTGTTTAACACTTTAACTTGTGTCTAAGAGATATATAAAGAGTTAAAACTTTTAGTTTCCCTCAAATTGTATTTTTACTTTTCCCTTTGTTTTCCTCCGAAAATTTTATTTGACATTTTAGTCTAAAATGTCATCTTGTTTTCCCTCCTAATAAAGAAACTCAAATACATTTTAGTCCTAAAATTTAATCATGTTCTCCCTTTTATTATAATTAATATTAACCAATAAAATGATATAGAATTATATATTGACTATTATATAAACCGTCAATATGACTTTAAAGAATGAAATTATATATTAGCTATGTATAACTAGGTCATATGACTATAACCTTAGTGTAATGACCCGACCGATCGTTTTGTGTTCTAGGACCCCGTGCCCCTAAATGAGATTTCCCGTAGTTGCTTTTACTAATTTATGACTTGCGGGGACGGGTGGTTCGAGGTTTGGAGGAGTTTGGATAGGTATAGGAACACTTAGTTCCTTAAGATTGGCCTTAAAGGCCAAGTTTGACTTCGGTCAACATTTTTGGTGAACGACCTCGGAATCGAGATTCGAAGGTTCCGATAGGTTTGTATGATAATTTTGGACTTGGGAATGTGTTCGGAACGGGTTTTGGATAACCCGGGAGCGTTTCGGCGCCAAATAGTGAAATAAGAATTTTCTTAAGTTCAAATTGAGGTTTGGAACGTGTTTTTGTATTATCGAGGTCCAAACGGAATTTTGAGACCGGAAATAGTTCTGTTATGTCATTTATGGCTTGCTCGCAAAATTTGGTGTCATTCCGAGTAGTATAGGTAGGTTCGGCGTGTTGAAAGCGAATTCTAGAATTTGAAGTTCAAAGTTTGATTCAATTTGGTTTTGGGGTCGGATTCTTAGTTTCGTTATTGTTTTTTGCGTTCTGAGAATTCGAGCGATTTCGTATCATGAATACAGACTTGTCAGTGCCTTTGGACGGGGTCCCGGAGGGCTCGGCTGAGTTTCGGACCTCTCGGAGCTAAATGCCAAACACCAGATTTTCTCAGTCTGGTTTCCTTCTATGCGTTCGCGGGTGTCCTCACGCGTTCGCATAGAAGGAGTTGAGCAGAGGTGAAATTACCCTTTGCGTTCGCATAGGCACTCCGCGTTCGCATAGGGTAAGTCAGTGGGCCGACTAAGCTTTTACTCTATGCGTTCGCACCCCTCCCCACCGCTTTTGCGTAGGTCTAGCCTAGTTAGCCTCCGCGTTCGCATGACCCCATCCGCATTCACATAGAAGGGCCCTCAGAGGGGCCTGGGCCTTAGCCTTCGCGAACGCACTGCCCCAGCCGCGCTCGCATAGAAGGGGGCAGCTGGGCAGTGACATTAAAGTCGAGACTTAGTGTCTATTTAAGCCATTTTCTTCACTTTGGACGATTTTTGAGAGCTTGGAAAGAAGATATTAGATCTAGCTACTGTAAGGTAAGTAAATCCTACGATAAAATGAGTTAAATACTTGAATCCTTAGGTAGATTCACACATTAAATTAGTAGAAATTATGGGATTAGAGTAAAACCTAGGGTTTTGATAAAAATGAGAATTTACCAAGAAATTGATTATGAAATCATACAAAAACTATATAATATTGATCCTTAGGCTATGGGTAAGTATTTCCTCCGAAAATTTCCGGAATCCGAGCATGTGGGCCCGGGATTGTATTTTAGAATTTTCCAATTTGGGTTGAAATGACAATTTAAGTAGGAGAATTATGGACTTTTGAGCATAGATTGAGTTGTTAATGTGATGTTTGGCTAGCTTCGAGTTCTTGGGCGACGAATTTGGAGTTTCGGGTGCGTTCTTGACTTGGAAAGTAGGCTTGACACGAGGTAAGTCTCCTTTCTAACCTTGTAAGAAGGAATTGTCCCCATAGGTGAATATAAATAATTGCATGTCTTTATTTGTGGGGGCTACGCACGCACGAAGTGACGAGAGTCCGTACGTAGCTACTATTATGTTATTTTGGGGGTTTATGATTCACAAGCATGCTTTATGTGCCGTAACTATAATCTTAAATGTTAATTTAGGTTGCATAATATCCTTGAATTATTAAGTGAACATCTAGGAGGTTACATTCTGAAATAGATATTATTGAAACCTTCTCTGTAAGTATATTCTGTACTGAATTTCTTGATTTCCTGTTAATTATGTGTAAATATACGAGAACCCACGTCGCATGTATGATTCACGAGCAGGGTATCCCTACTATTATGTCAACCGCGTCGCATGTTCGATTCGTGAGCGGTGTAATAGATGCATCTATGGTTCGAGCCGTTCGACCCTTCAGTAGTGCACATTTATTTTCGTGTTGTGTCAACCGTACGTTCACGACATGTTATGTGTTTGTTAGATGTTGAGTGTTATGTGATTATGTATCTATTAAATACCATGAAAAATGAAAACTAGGTAATTTGTATGCTAGAGAACTTGACACGTAAAGGCATTTGTAAAGGATATTTGATGTTCCTGTCTTCATTATTATTCATGATTGCCATCCCTGCTTAGCCTTACCTTTAAAACATATTATTTTAACCCTAGTAAGTGTCACGTCGACCTCTCGTCACTACTTCTTCGAGATTAGACTGGATACTTACTGGGTACATATTGTTTATGTACTCATGCTACGCTCTGTACTTAATTGTACAGGTTCTGAGGCGGGTGCATCTGTGTATCAGTCCGGAGTTCGTTCCTGATATATACCTGGTCTAGACTCCACGGTGAGCTGCTCCTCTTGACGACCCTCAACAGTACTATGGAGCCTTCTTTTGTTATTTCTGTCTATTCCTTTTCAGACAGTAGGGCAGTCTATTACTTCTTTTGTTTTTACTCTACTAGGATGCTTGTATACTTGTGACACTAGTTCCTGGCACACACATTAGTAGACATTATTTTGGGATGTAAATATTAAATTATGACTTTTATGACTATTTCTGCTTAAGATTGTCTAAGTTATTCGTTTTTGCCCAATGTCAAAAATCTAAACCAAGTAAGTGTTGGAAATGTTTTGGTAAATTTAAAAGAAACTCACCAGTAGATTGATATTGGCTTCCCTGACTACGGTATTGGGCGCCATCGCGATCTGGGTTAGGATTCGGGTCGTGACAACATGGTATCAGAACTCTAGGTTCACGTAGGTCTCACAAGTACGGGAAAACCCAATAGAGTCTTGCGGATCTGTACGGAGATGTATGTATTTATCTTCGGAAAGCTATAGGGTGTTAGGAAACCTCTCTTTATTCATCTTCTATCGTGCAGTTGATGGTATACTAAATCTCACTCTTCTATCCTCTCACACATGGTGAGGACGTGTGCGGCCAATGTTCTGGACCTGGGAGGGGCCGCTACCCCCGTCATCCGAGGCCGTGGCAGAGGTCGGGGGAGGGCACCGGCCCGAGGTAGGGGACGAGGGCGTCCCAGAGCTGTTCCAGTTGCACCACCATCAGATCCATAAGAGGATCCCATTACTGAGGAGCAGGGTGAGGTGCCCCCAGCAGATCCTGCCCCGTTGGACTTTATGAAGGCGCCAGGATTCCAAGAGGTCATGGGCCGTATGATGCGCTTCATGGACACCATGACTCAGGCTGGTTTAATTCCAGCGGATCCGGCCACATCTCAGGAGGGAGGGGGGAACAGACCCCTACTTCCCAGACCGCAGGACATGCAGCAGGAGTCTATCAGACCCTGGGTACACTGCCCGTGGGTGGGGTTCAGCCAGTAGCATCAACAACACCTGAGCCCAGACCAGCTGCAGACGGTGATCCGCAAAAGTTATTAGACAGATGGACCAGACTTCGGAGGTGAGCGTCATGAGGATGCTAAGGACTTTATTGATAGGTGCAGGGACAGACTGCACAACATGAGGATACTGGAGTCCCATGGAGTTGACTTCACTACTTTTCAGCTAGAGGGCAGGGCCCGCAGATGGTGGCAGTCCTACATTCTTGGCAGACCGGCAGATTCTCCTCCCCTCACTTGGGAGCATTTCACTCAGTTATTCCTGGACAGATATATTCCATCCTCTGAGAGGGAAGAGCTGCGGTATCAGTTTGAGCAACTGGAGCAGGGTCAGATGTCAGTGACCCACTACGAGGCTCAGTTTTCTGAGTTGTCTTGTCATGCACTCATGATACTTCCCACTAACGTACAGAGAGTGCAGAGATTTTTAGCCGGATTACACTCAGGTATTAGGGCCAACATTGCCCGAGAAGTGGAGATGGGGACTCTTTATCAGCTTGTGGTAGAGATTGCTCGCAGGATTGAGGGTTATCGATCGAGGGGCAGAAAACAGGGGCAGCAGGATAAGAGATCTAGATTTTCTGGGGATTTCAGAGGTGCTCCAGCCAGGGGCAGACGTCAGCACCCCCACCACCTCCTCGAGGTTCTCCCACGAGGCCTTATTTCAGCGCTATGTCGGAGAGTTCTTATCGCCCACCAGCCATTCAGGGTTCCTCCGGCGGGTGTTCTGGTCATCAGGAGTCTTCTAGTCCTTATTACAATGCTATGCTAGAGAGTTCATACCGTCCTCAAGCTATTTAGGGTCCTTCAGGGCAGCATGCCATGGCACCAAGAGGTAATGAGTGCGGGGATCCAGGCCATATTAAGAGGACTTCTCCCAGACTTCGGGGCAAGGCCGTGCAGAAAAGTCATCAGCCTATGGTTCTAGCACCGGCGGTTCGGCCACCCAAAGGTGGAGGACAGGCTGGTAGAGGTCGTCCTAGAGGTGGAGGCCAGGCAGGGGGAGCCCAGTCAGCTCCTGTTCATTCTGGTGGAGGCCAGTCATCCGGTGCTCCAGCTAGATTCTATGATTTTCCGTCCAGACCAGATACAGTGGCCTCAGATGCCGTGATCACAGGTACTATTTCAGTATGCGGTAGGGATGCATCGGTATTATTTGATCTAGGGTCCACTTATTATCATGTATCAGCCCTGTTTTCTCATTTCTTGGATATTCCTCGTGAGTCTTTGGGTACTCCTATTTATGTGTCCACTCATGTGGGAGATTCTGTGGTTGTGGACCGGATATATTGGTCCTGTATGGTCGCATTCTGTGGGTTCGATACCATAGCGAACCTCTTGTTGCTTGATATGATTGATTTTGAGGTCATCCTGGGCATGGATTGGCTATCTCCCTATCATGCCATTCTAGATTGCCATGCCAAGACTGGTACTCTAGCCATACCCGAGTTGCCGAGATTGAAGTGGAGAGGTTCGTCAGTTAGTGCGTCTAGTCAGGTTATTTCTTTCCTGAAGGCTCGACATATGGTCGAGAAGGGTTGTTTGGCTTATCTTGCTTATGTGCGGGACACCACCGCCGAGTCCCCGACGATTGATTCAGTGCCGGTAGTTCGAGAGTTTGCTGATGTATTCCCTTTAGACCTTCCAGGCATGCCATCAGATCATGAAATTGATTTCTGCATTGACTTAGCTCCGGGCACCCAACCTATATCTATTCCCCCATACTGTATGGTCCGAAGGAATTGAAAGAACAACTTGAGGAGTTATTGGCTAAGGGGTTTATCAGACCGAGCGTATATCCATGGGGTGCTCCAGTGTTATTTGTGATGAAGAAGGATGGGACCACACGGATGTGTATTGACTACTGCCAGTTTAACAAGGTCACCATCAATAACAAGTACCCGTTTCTGCGTATCGATGATTTGTTTGACCAGTTGCAGGGTGCTCGGGTGTTTTCTAAGATTGATCTGAGATCGGGGTACCATCAGTTGAAGATTCGGGACTCGGATGTCCCGAAGACTGCCTTTCGTATGAGATATGATCATTATGAGTTCCTAGTAATGTCCTGTCACGACCCAAAATCCTAACTCAGGTCGTGATGGCGCCCAACCGCGGGGTCGGGCAAGCCAACACTCAATTTACTAAGGGTTCATTTTTATTTGATTAAACATTTCAACATATACCAAGTTTTAAAGCTTAAAACATAAATCGAAAAGGATAATTAGCCAGTTTTAATCAAAAGCGGTCATAAGGAGGCGTGAGCCACAATATATATACACACCCATAATCCATAATAACTACCACGTGTGTGCCAGGAACTAGTGTCACAAGTCCTACGGGCATACTAACAGAATATACAAAAGATATAATATACAGTCCCACTGTCTGAAAGAAATAGACGGGAAATAAGCAAAAGAAACTCCATGGTGCTGCCGAGGATCGTCAGGAGAAGCAGCTCACCGTGAAGTCAGGTCCAACTATAATCAGAATCGAGCTCCGGTCTGATAACCAGATGCACCAACCTCAGAACCTGTACAATTAAGTACAGAAGCGTAGCATAATTACAAAAACAAATATGTACTCAGTGAGTATCCCGCCTAAACTCGAAGAAGTAGTGACGAGAGGTCGACTTGACACTCACTAAGGTCCAACAAAATGATTAAACAAGATATGATATCAGTAATAGGCATACAAGGATGATAAAAATAGTAAACATTAAAGATAACTGTAATTCAAATAAATACTGGAAGTAAATTAACAATTACTACTTCATTTTTCCTTTTTAAAATATCTGCCCACTCAATATCCATAAAAAAAATCATTAACAATTTAGCATGCGCATACAGGATAAGGACAACCGTCCTGAGCCATCATAATAATCATATTTGTGCACTGCCGAGGGTCGAACAGCCCGAACCATAATGTATATTTCAATCCCGCCTGGCATACGACCCGCTCCCATGAGAGTGGGGGAAATAACACCCCGCTCGCGGAATGTAAATTGCGAAGCGGTCATATGCACACACAATCCACACAATATTCTTCATAAATTACTTTTCAGTGAACAATTCCTTTAAAATTTCTCAAATTCCATGATCTCAGGGAAATAATCTGCATCTAACATTAATTCATCAAGCATATAGTTCATTTCAAGGAAAAACACAAGGCATGGTGTAGGCCTAACTACCCGGACAGAACAATAATAGTCGCTACGTACGGACTCTCGTCACTTTGTGCGTACGTAGCCCCCACAAACATTAGCACATAGCCATTTAAATCACCTAGGGGGAAAGTTCCCTCTTACAAGGTTAGAAAGGAGACTCACCTCGCGTCGAACCTACTCCCCGGGTCAATAATGCGCCTGAAACTCCAAACTCGTCTCCCAAGGACTCAAAACTAATCAAATGTTACGTAAATATATCAAATTATACTTAAATCATGGAATTCTCCTACTTATTTAGTCAATTCATCATTCTTGAAGAAATCCCAAAATCCACCCCCGGGACCGCATGCTCGGATTCTGAAAATTCTCGAAGGAAACACTCACCCATAACCTAAAGATCTTTAATATATGATTTTTGTATGATTTCATATCCAATTCACGGGTAATTCTCTAAATTCTCGAAAGCCTAGGTTACTACCCAATTCCTTTTTAACTAATTAAGTAGTTAATTTAACTAGTAATTCATGTATTAAACTAATACTAGGGTAGAATTTACTTACCTTATCAGTAGCTAGGTGGATTGGCTCTTTCCCAAGCTCTGTAAATCGACAATGTGGAAGAAAAATGGAGAAAATGAACATTTCCTGTGTTTTAAAAGAACACACTGCCTACGGTGGTTCCGTACCTTCGGCTCAAGGACCGCACCTGTGGTCTCGCACCTGCGAGCAATAGATCGCACCTACGGAAAATGGGACAAGGGCCTGGGCTCGCACCTGCGGGAAAGAGCTCGCACCTACGAGAACTGGGCAGTCCACCTAGGGGTCGCACCTGCGATGCTGGGACCGCTCCGCAAGAGCGGTCCCGTATCTGCGATTGGGCAACCGCACCTGCGGTCACACCAAATCAGGTGCACCAACAACTGTTTCAGCTGGTTTTTTTTTGTCTCGTTTGTCCAACATTGGGCGTCGAAACACTCCCGGGTCATCCAAAACCCATTTCAAACATACGTCCAAGTTCGAAATCATCATACAAAGCTACCAGAACCGTCAAAACTCGATTTCGAGATCGTTTACTCAAAATGTTGGCCGAAATTAAACTTGGCAAAAAAGGCCAACCTTAAGGAACTAAGTGTTCCTTTACTGCTCTAAACACTTCCGAATCCCGGACCACCCGCCCCCGCAAGTCATAAATCACAATAATTCGCTATGGAAAGTTTCATTTGGGGGAACGGGGTCCGATAACACAAAATGACCAGTCGGGTCGTTACATTTCCTTTGGTCTGACTAATGCTCCGGCGGCATTTATGGATTTGATGAACATGGTGTTCAGGCCTTATATTGATTCTTTTGTCATCGTCTTCATTGATGACATTTTGATTTACTCACGTAGCCTAGGAGAGCACGAGCAGCATTTCAGAGTTGTGCTCCAGACCTTGCGAGAACAAAAGTTGTACGCTAAGTTCTCCAAGTGTGAGTTTTGGTTGGATTCTGTCGCATTCTTGGGACATGTGGTATCCGGAGAGGGTATCAAGGTGGATCCTAAGAAGATCGAGGCAGTTCAGAGTTGTCCACGCCCTACTTCAGCTACAGAGATCAGGAGCTTCTTGGGTCTCGCAGGTTATATCGTCGATTTGTGGAGGGTTTTTCATCCATTGCAGCCCCTCTGACTAGGTTGACCCATAAGAATTCCCCATTTTTATGTTCCGACGAATGTGAGGCGAGCTTTCAGAAGCTCAAGACATCATTGACCTTAGCACCAGTTCTAGTGTTGCCTTCCGGCTCAGGGATGTATACAGTTTATTGCGACGCTTTACAGGTTGGTTTGGGATGTGTTTTGATACATGAGGGGCGAGTTATTGCATATGCTTCACGCCAACTAAAGGTTCATGAGAAAAATTACCCTGTGCACGACTTGGAGTTGGCGGCGATTGTTCATGCTCTTAAGATTTGGAGACACTACTTGTATGGGGTGCCTTGTGAGGTTTATACGGACCACCACAGCTTACAACACTTTTTCAAGCAGAGGAATCTTAATTTGAGGCAGCGTGGGTGGCTTGAGTTGCTGAAAGATTATGACATCACCATTATTTATCATCCGGGCAAGGAGAATATGGTTGCATATGCCTTAAGCAGGAAGGCGAAGAGTATGGGTAGTTTGGCTATCATTTCACTAGAGGAGACCCCTCTAGATTTGGACATTCAGTCCTTGCTAATCACCTGGTGAGGTTGGACCTTTCAGAGCCCAACCCAGTTTTCGCACGTGTGGTGGCTTAGTCTTCATTATTGGGGGAGGTCAAGACTTAGCAGTATGATGATCCGTACATGGTGGCTCTCTGAGAGACAGTGGTACAGGGTGGTGCAAAGGAGGTTTCTATTGGCGAGGATAGTGTTCTGAGACTTCAGGGTCACTTATGTGTCCCCAATGTTGATGGCCTGAGGGAGATGATTCTAGAGGAGGCTCATAGTTCACAGTATTCTATTCATCCTGGTGCTAGAAGACGTATCGTGACTTGAGGAAGAATTTATTGTGGAGACGGATGAAGAAAGAAATAGTGGAGTATGTGGCTAGATGTCTAAATTTACAGCAGGTTAAGTATGAGCACCATAGTCCAAGAGGCCTACTCCAGCATATGCCTATACCTGAGTGGAAATGGGAGCGCATCACTATGGACTTCGTAGTTGGATTTCCTCAGATTTTGTGGAAGGTTGATGTGGTTTGGGTTATTGTGGACAGGTTGACCAAGTCGGCACATTTCATTCTAGTAGCTACTACTTATACTTCAGAGAGTTTGGCCCAGATCCACATTTGGGAGATAGTTCGGTTGCACGGTGTGCCTGTGTTCATTATATCAGATCGAGTACCTAAGTTTACCTCGCACTTCTGGAGAGCAGTACAGAGTGAGTTAGGCACCCGGGTAGAGCTCAGCACCGCATTCCACCCTCAGACTGACGGGCAGTCGGCGCGGTCAGTTCAGATATTAGAGGACATGATCAGAGCATGTGTGATTGACTTTGGCGGGTAGTGGGACCATTTCTTTCTCTTAGACGAGTTTTCTTATAATAACAGTTATCAATCCAGTATTGACATGGCTCCATTTGAGGCTTTGTATGGTCGGCGATGTCATTCTCCCATCGGGTGGTTTGAGCCTGGCGAGGCTAAGTTATATGGTACTGATTTGGTGAAGGATGCTTTAGAGAAAATAAAGTTGATTCAGGAGAGGCTTCGCACTGCACAGTTCAGACATAAGAGTTACATGGATCAGAAGGGGCGTGATGTATCATTTATGGAGGGTGAGAAGGTTTTGTTGAAAGTCTCGCCGATGAAGGTTATTATGAGGTTTAGGAAGAAGGGCAAGCTGAGCCCGAGGTCTATAGGACCATTTGAGGTGTTGAGGCGGGTTGGGGAGGTTGCTTATGAGCTCGCTTTACCTCCCAGTTTATCAGGAGTTCATCCAGTTTTTCATGTGTCCATGATCCGGAGGTACAACGCTGACTTCTCTCAAGTGGTAGATTTCAGTACCATTCAGCTAGATGAGAGGTTGGGTTACGAGGAGGATCCAATTGCTATCATTGATAGGAAGGATCGCCAGTTGAGGTCCAAGAGGGTTTCCACCATAAACGTCCAGTGGAGGGGCCAACCAGTCGAGGAAGAGGCCTGGGAGTCCGAGGAGGACATGTGGAGCAGATATCCACACTTATTCAGTACTCCAGGTGTGATTCTAGACCCGTTCGAGGACGAATGTTTGTTTAAGAGGGGAGAACTGAACGACCCGATCAGTTGTTTTGTGTTCTAGGACCCCGCGCCCCTAAATTAGACTTTTCGTAGTTGCTTTTACTAATTTATTACTTGCGGGGACGAGTGGTTCGAGGTTTGGAGGATTTTGGAGTGGTATAGGAACACTTAGTTCCTTAAGGTTTGCCTTAAAGGCCAAGTTTGACTTCGGTTAATATTTTTGGTAAATGACCTCGGAATCGAGATTCGAAGGTTCCGGTAGGTTTGTATGATGATTTTGGACTTGGGCGTGTGTTCGAAACAGTTTTTGGATGAACCGGGAGCGTTTCGACGCCAAATAGTGAAATAAGAATTTCCTTAAGTTCAAATTGAGGTCTGGAACGTGTTTTTGTGTTATCGAGGTCCAAACGAAATTTCGAGACCGGGAATAGTTTCGCTATGTCATTTATTACTTGCTCGCAAAATTTGGTGTCATTCCGAGTAGTATAGGTAGGTTCGGCGTGTTGAAAGCGAATTCGAGAATATGAAGTTCAAAGTTTGATTCAATTTGGTTTTGGGGTCGGATACTTCGTTTCGTTGTTATTTTTTCTGTTCCGAGAATTCAAGAGAGTCTGTATCATGAATACAGACTTGTCAATGCCTTTGGACAGGGTCCCAGGGGGCTCGGGTGAGTTTCGGACCCCTCGGAGCTAAATGTCAAACACCATATTTTCTCAGTCTGGTTTCCTTCTATGCATTCGCAGGTGTGCTCACACGTTCCCATAGAAGGAGTTGGGAAGGGGTGAAATAACCCTTTGCGTTCGCATAGGCACGCCGCGTTCGCATAGGGTAAGTCAGTGGGCCGGCTAAGCTTTACTCTTTGTGTTCGCACCCCTCCCCACCGCGTTCGCGTAGGTCTCGTCCAGCTAGCCTCCGCGTGAGCTTGACCCCATCCGCGTTCGCATAGAAGGGCCCTCAGAGGGTCCTGGTCCTTAGCCTTCGCGAACGCACTGCCCCAACCACGTTCGCAAAGAAGGGGGCAGCTGGGCAGTGACATTAAAGTCGAGACTTAGTCTCTTTTTAAGCCATTTTCTTCACTTTGGACGATTTTTGAGAGCTTGCAAAGAAGATATTCGACTTAGCTACTGTAAGGTAAGTAATTCCTACCATAAAATGAGTTAAATTCTTGAATCCTAAGGTATATTAACACATTAAATTAGTAGAAATCATGGGATTAGAGTAAAACCTAGGGTTTTGATAAAAATGAGAATTTAACAAGAAATTGATTATGAAATCATATAAGAACTATATATTATTGATCGTTAGGCTATAGGTAAGTATTTCCTCCAAAATTTCCGGAATCCGAGCATGTGGGCTCGGGGATGTATTTTAGGATTTTCCAATTTGGGTTGAAATGACCATTTAAATAGGAGAATTATGGAATTTTGAGCCTAGATTGACTTGTTAATGTGATGTTTGGCTAGCGAGTTCTTGGGCGATGAATTTGGAGTTTCGGGCGCGTTCTTGACTCGGAAAGTAGGCTTGACACGAGGTAAGTCTCCTTTCTAACCTTGTAAGAGGGAATTGTCCCCATAGGTGAATATAAATAATTGAATGTCTTTATTGGTGGAGGCTACGCACGCACGAAGTGACGAGAGTCCGTGCGTAGCTACTATTATGTTATGTCGGGGGCTTAGGGTTCACAAGCATGCTTTATGTGCCGTAACTATAATCTGAAATGTTAATTTAGGTTGCCTAATATCCTTGAATTATTAAGTGAACATCTAGGAGGTTACATTCTGAAATTTATATTATTGAAACCTTCTCTATAAGTATATTCTCTACTGAATTTCTTGATTTCCTATTAATTATTTGTATATATACGGGAACCCGCGTCGCATGTATGATTCGCGAGCGGGGTAGCCCTACTCTTATGTCAACCGCGTCGCATGTTAGATTTGTGAGCGGTGTAATAAATGCATCTATGGTTCGAGACGTTTGACCCTTCGGCAATGCACATTTATTTTCGCGTTGTGTCAGCCGTACGTTCACAACATGTTATGTGTTTGTTAGATGTTGGGTGTTCTGTGATTATGTATCTATTAAATACCACGAAAAATGAAAAACTAGGCAATTTTTATGCTATAGAACTTGACACATAAAGGTATTTGTAAAGGATGATGTTCGTGTCTTCATTATTTTTCATGATTGCCATCCCTGCTTAGCCTTACCTTTAAAACATATTATTTTGACCCTAGTAAGTGTCATGTCGACCTCTTGTCACTACTTCTTCGAGATTAGACTGGATACTTATTAGGTACATATTATTTATGTACTCATGCTACGCTCTGTACTTAATTGTACAGGTTCTGAGGCGGGTGCATCTGGGTATCAGTCCGGAGTTCGTCCCTGATATATACCTGGTCTAGACTCCACGGTGAGCTGCTCCTCTTGACGACCCTCAGCAGTACTATGGAGCCTTCTTTTGTTATTTATGTCTATTCCTTTTCAGACAGTATGGCAGTCTATTACTTCTTTTGTTTTTACTCTACTAGTATACCTGTAGACTTGTGACACTAGTTCCTGCCACACACATTAGTAGACATTATTTTGGGATGTAAATATTAAATTATGACTTTTATGACTATTTCTACTTAAGATTGTTAAGTTATTCGTTTTTTCCCAATGTCAAAAATCTAAACCAAGTAAGTGTTGGAAATATTTTGGTAAATTTAAAAGAAACTCACCAGTAGATTGATGTAGGCTTGCATGACTACGATATTGGGCGCCATCGCGACCTCGTTAGGATTCGGGTCGTGACACTTAGTCAATGGACTTAAGAATAACTATATGCCGATACGTATGACCTTAGTGAATGATATTATATATTGTCTATTATATAAATGGTCAATATAACTATGAATCACAACAATGTAATCAGCATAGACCTTATGAATAAAACCTTAGTATATTTTTGTTGTGATGACCCAAAGGGTCATCTTGTGTTTTAGGATTCTTATTCTAAGCTCGTTAGCCTAGAAAATCTTATTTGATCCACCTTGATTTGCGTGAATAGTCCGGGCGTAATTCTGAAAAGCTTTTATGTGGAAAATTGAAGAAATAATAATTTTTGGCATTTAAAAAAGTGATTTTTGTGGACTTCGGTCAACGTTTTGAGTAAATGGATCCACGCCAATGCTTCGATGGTCCCGGTGGGTCTGTAGTAAATTATGGGATCTGCGCATATGTCCGGATTCAAATTCTGAGGTCCCTAACTCGAGAAATGAATTTTTGACTAAAATTAAATTACAGAAAATTTATGATTTTAAAGAATTGGCTTAATGCTTGATTTTGATGGTATCAGGTATGTATTTTGGTTCCGGAGTCTGGTACAGGTCCGTTATGATATTTAAACCTTGTCTGTGAAATTTAGTGAGAAACAAAACTGATTTGATGTGATTCGGATGTCCGGTTGAGAAAATAGTAATTTTAAAGTGTTCTTGTGAAATTCAGAAGTTTTGGTGCTAAATTCGTAGTTCTTGGTATTATTTTGGAGTTTTGATCGCACGAGCAAGTCCGTATGATGTTTTTAAACTTGTGTGCATGTTTGTGTTGGAGCACCGAGGGCTCGGGTGAGTTTCGGATAGGCCACGGGTAGTTTGAGACTAGTCGGGTCGTTACATTCTCCACCTCTTAAACAGACGTTCGTCCTCGAACGGGTCTAGAATCATACCTGAAGTGCTGAATAAGTGCGGATATCTACTCCGCATGTCCTCCTCGGACTCCCAGGTCGCTTCCTCGACTGGTTCGCCCCTCCACTGGACCTTCACCGCAGAAACTCTCTTGGACCTCAATTGGCGATCCTGTCTATCAATAATCGCAACTGGCTCCTTCTCATAGCCTAACCTCTCATCCAACTGAATAGTGCTGAAATCAACCACGTGAGAGGAGTCGGCGTGGTATCGCCGGAGCATGGATACATGAAAGACCGGATGAACTCCCGATTGGGAGGTAAAGCTAGCTCATAAGCAACCTCCCCAACACGCCTCAACACCTCGAAGGGACCTTTAAACCTCGGGCTCAGCTTGCCCTTCTTCCCGAACCTCATAATACCCTTCATCGGCGAGACCTTCAACAAAACCTTGTCTCCTTCCATAAATGCACGTGCCCTCTGATCCGCGTAACTCTTTTGTCTGAACTGTGCTGTGCGGAGCCTCTCCTGAATCAACTTCACCCTCTCCAAAGCATCCCTCACCAGATCGGTGCCATATAACTTAGCCTCGCCAGGATTAAACCACCCGATAGGAGAACGACATCGCCGACCATACAAATCCTCAAATGGATCCATCTCGATGCTACACTAATAACTATTATTGTATGCAAATTCGGTCAAAGGCAAGAACTGGTCCCACTGACCTCCGAAGTCAATCACACATGCCTTGAGAAATTCCTCCAATATCTAAAATGTACGCTCCGACTGGCCATCAGTCTGAGGGTGAAATGTTGTGTTGAGGTCTATCTGTGTACCCATCTCACTATGTCATGCTCTCCAGAAGTTTGAGGTGAACTGAGGACCTCGATCTGATATAATGGACACCGGCACACCGTGCAACATGACTATCTCCCGAATGTAGATCTGTGCCAACCTCTCAGAAGTATATGTAGTAGCCACTGGAATGAAATGTGCCGATTTGGTCAATCTATCCACAATGACCCAAAGCGCGTCAACCTTCCGCAGAGTCCGAGGCAACCCAACCACGAAGTCCATAGTGATGCGTTCCCACTTCCACTCCGGAATGGGCATCTGCTGAAGTAGGCCTCCTAGCATCTAGTGCTCGTACTTAACCTGCTGGCAATTAAGACACCTAGACACATACTCCAAATGTCCTTCTTCATCCGCCTCCACCAGTAATGCTGCTTCAAATCACGATACATCTTCGTAGCACCAGGATGAATAGAATAACGAGAACTGTGTGCCTCTTCTAGAATCCTCCCTTTCAGACCATCAACATTAGGAACACATAAATAGCCCTAAAGTCTTAGAACACCATCCTCGCCAATAGTAACCTCCTTGGCACCACCCTGAAGCACCGTCTCCCGTAGCTCTGCCAAGTACGGATCATCAAACTGCCGAGCCTTAATCTCTCCTAATAACAAAGACTGAGCAACCACATGTGCTAAAACTCGGCGAGGATCTGAAAGGTCTAACCTCACCAGGCGATTGGCCAAGGACTAAATGTCCAAGGCTAGAGGTCTCTCCTCTGCTGCAATATAAGACAAGCTACCCATACTCTCTGCCTTCCTGCTCAAGGCATCTGCTACCACATTTGCCTTGCCCGGATGATAAAGAATGGTGATATCATAATCCTTCAACAACTCAAGCCATCTGTGCTGCCTCAAATTAAGATCCCTCTGCTTAAACAAGTGCTGCAAGCTGCAGTGGTCTGTATAAACCTCACAGGACACCCCATACAAGTAGTGCCTCCAAGTCTTAATAGCATGAACAATCGCCGTTGTTGATCCCAAACGCATACGCAAGTATACATGGTCGTAGCAAGTAATATAATGTTAAATCGACTGTCGAACCCACAGGAACTTGTGCAAACTACTTGCCAAATTACTCTAATTGTTATTTAATAAATCCAAAATAAATCCAGGAATGTAACTATTTTATACTACGATTCTATGAAGGAACTAATTATCAAGTGACGAGAGTATTGTTGTGTATTCAGTAGAGACAAATATTCCAGGGTTGTGATCAATTCACCACTCGTATTGCATTCTAATTAACTCTCCATTTCATATAATTCACTCATGGTTGCTAATTAATTGATAAATGCTCTCATAGCCTTCTTCCGAAGAACTACTCGCCTATTCTCAATAGATTAACGCCTATATTCCTATGAAATTAATCTATTAGAACGCACTAAGATTACGATGTTTAATTAAGCACGGTGACTAGGTATATTCCTATCCTAACCACAAATCCGCTCCCCTGAAGGGTTAAGATCGCACTCTCTTCAATTCTTCTCTAATATATATACGGTTTTCCCAAGCATAACATAGATAGTATATAGAACCTAACTGCTGGCTAGAAAATTAAGCAATTAAACACAGAGTTGAAGAAACAACCAAATATTAAGTGAACTATAATCAAGGTTAAACTAATGTCGAATAACAATATTCATGGCTAAACAACAACCCCAGAACAATGGGTGTTTTTCCACTCATGCTAAAATCAAACAATTGCATAAGTGTTGCATAAATTGAAAATACTAGAAAAAGATGAAGAAAACTGATAATCCTCCGATCCCTAGAAAGTACGTGTGTATATTATCTCCAAAGTGGCATGAATTCCCTAAAAAATAAGCTTAGACTTGCTTTTATACGTGTTGGGTAGGGTTAGGGCCGAAATAACCGTGTCCCGGGCAAAATAGGTCAAAAAACTCATCACCGGCGCCCTGGCTAGCGCCAGGCTCCCACCAGGGCGCTTCCCTAATTTTGTGTACTGCCTCCAGCGCCACAGGTAGAGCTGGGCGCTGCCTGTGGCACCCAAAATCGCCAATTTGCTCGGTTTTTGCATTTTCGTTCGTTTTGGCTCTAATTTCGCGCATTTCGCCCCCGATTTATCCCGATTCATTCCTAAACATAAAAACACTTCAAATTAATATAAATCATCACATTTAACTTCTAAAACTCACGAAACAAAAGTAAAACACGAGGCGATATACATAGAAATATATACACTTTAAGCCAAACATTAACACCCCACACTTAAACTCTTGCTCGTCCTCGAGCAATGGGACAATCTACTACCCTTCAACTCGTACCAATTTCATCATTAAGGAGTATTTTACTTTTCAATCACACACTTTACCCCTTGACTATGATCGATACCGGCAATCAAGTATGGACATACAAAATTTCACAATCTTCCCATTCTTTAAACATGCCCAAGTATAACAATTTAATAAATCATACCAACAACCTAATTGCAACCACCCAACCTCAAGATTCAACTTGCAACCACTAATCCCTCTCAATTCACGCACCTACCTAACAAGAAAGTTTACACATTACCAATTGTTCATGAGATCATGTGCCCTCACCAACAAACAAAAGAGTGAATATAACTAGTCCACACATTCAAATATGCTTTTGAACATAATTTAAGGATGTCACACAGTTGAACAAATTCACTCACTCTCACAAAGAATTCATATGCATCCCGTGGTCGTACCATAAGCTTGCCCTTAGTGTAGATCTCCACTAATTCACGTTAGCCAAATCTAGGATCAATTAGGACTTTTAAGGTTGTAATTTAGGCTAAGTGACGGGTAGGATATATTGAGAAATAGTGGCTAACCCTCCTAAGAACTTTAATAAACTACCTTCACAACTCAACACATATTCTTCTTAACAAATTCCCTTGCCATAATTCATATTCAACATAGCCCTTTTTTAATTAAGCACTTCTATATTTTCACTAGCACAAATTAATAAAAATTGGAGGTGTGTATCTTTTTGTACATACTTTTAGTATCATTTTTTCTCTTTCCTACACACACTCCATACATGAAGATTCAATGGCCAGTGACTTTTGAATACAATTTTTAGTGCACTAACAGGCCTTCCCATGTCTCCACTCAAAAGTTAATCCCCAATATCCCACCTTACTTCTTTTAGCGACTAAGTGCCTTAGGAAGAAAATTTGCAAAAATATCAATTTAAGAATAAAATAGGGGTACGACTTGTAATGTGGGTACCAAAGACAAGGTCTAAAGGCTCAAAGGGGATAGCAATGGAAAAATTAATTCTTATGTGACAAGCACATCCATGATCAAACAAGAAAATGCCTACGTCGTCTCCTAGACTAGCATAACCTACAATTTCGCTTTGATTAACACACGGGGCAAGTTCTAGACTACACAGGATAGCATAGAAAATCACTAAACCTCACTCACACATTGCACATGACTCAATCACAACGGTTTTATTCAACTCTCGAGTCAAGCAAGCACACAAAATTGAGAGAATTAAGCAATATCACACTATGTAGCATACAAGTCAAGCAACTGAGCTGAGGCGTCACAAAATAGGCTATTTATTTTTACTCAGGCATCACATATCAAACCAAATACAAGGGAAAGAAGAATGTATGTCATAACCTAATATGTCGGCACCAAACATGTCAATGGGTATCTCTAAGTTACTCAGTTTCTTCCTAACTACTCTAAAAAAATAATTTTAAAGTGCCCGGTTCAAGTTACACCCTTGGAAAAGAACCAGTGCCCAAAGAAAAACCAAGGAATACTACCTACCTATCCTAAGAAAAAAATTTAAAAAAATCTTTTTGGTGTTTTAAATCGGACTTTATTCCTCAAGAAAATTGTCCAAGAGATCCATCGTTGGGAAAAATACGAGCTTTTTCTATTCTTTTATTTTTCTTTTCGTTTCATAACTAAAAAAAGAATTTTTTTTATACAATTACACTTCACTTCAGAAATTAGATTCTCCACCCCACACTTATGTTATGCATAGTCCTCGATGCATGATCACAAAGAAAAACATTAAAACAAGGGTGAGAAATACTCCCTGAGACCCTCTCGGGCCTAGCTCGGACATGATTCTCAATCTTTAGAGTCGGGATGACTCCACACTTAAGCTCAAACATGCCCCTCAGCTTCAACTTTGGGTACTCATACTTCCCCTACTCTGCAAAATAAAAACAACACAAAACTCGACACTAGAAAAAAAAAATATATATATAAAAAAGAAGAAGAGATATACAGGATGGGTTGCCTCCCAACAAGCGCCTTATTTATAGTCGTGGCACGACTCTTCTACTCTGCCCAGGCTGGGCACTTTCTCTTCTTCTTTCTCCCATGAAGCCTAGCTTTTTTGCGCGCTCTTAACGGGTCTCCTTTTTCATCTCTGGCTCTTTTCTCAATTATCTTTACACCCTCATCTTGCAACACCACCTCCTATAGATCACTTCCATTCACATAAGGACTCTGCTCTATCCCCTTCACGTCGACCACAGTAATCATGCACATGTCCTCATAATGCTTTGGGAGTTTAAATTCCTTGTACACATTAAAAGTGACCTCCTCGTCGTCAAATCTTATTTTAACTTCCCTGCCCTCACATCAATAATTTATCCACCAATAGCTAAGAATGGTCGCCCCAAAATAATGGGTACTTCCTCAATTTCCTCGTAATCAAGCACAATAAAATCAGCGGGAAGAATAAACTTTCCCACTCGAACTAGCACATCCTCAATAATTCCTTCCGGCATAATTAGCGACCTATATGCTAGCTGTAAAGTGATTATGGTAGGTCTAAGAACCCCCAATCCGAGTTTCTTGAACAAAGAAGATGGCATCAAATTTATACTAGCCCCTAAATCACACAGGGCTCTACCAACTTCTTGTTTTCCAAGAGACAAAGGAATTGTGAAACTCCCAGGATCCTTCAACTTAGGAGGAAGTTTACTCTGAACTCTGGCACTGCACTCTTCAGTAAGTGCAACTGTTTCGAACTCTGCATGTCTTCGTTTATTTACCACAACTGAGATACCTCGCATACTTAGGCACTTCTTGCAAAATTTCCACCAAAGGCAAATTCACACTCACTTGGCTCAACATATCTAGGAATTTCTTGTACTTAGCATCATCTTTTTGCCTCTGCAGTCTTTGTGGAAACGGAGGTGGTGGCCTTGTTTCAATTACTGGCTCGGGTCCTTTATCATCTTTCTCATTCCCCTCAACTGGCTTGGGAACTAATTCTCCTCCAGGATGAGCTGTATTCTTCTTTGTTTTTGGAGCTTCTTCAAGTATTCTTCCATTTCTCAAGGTAATTGCATTGACTTGAGCCTTAGGATTAGGCTCAGTATCACTAGGAAGAGCTCATACTATTCTGGTATTTTGGGAACTGGCAAGTTGCCCCAATTGACATTCCAAGTTTCTCATTATTGCTGCTTGGGCTTGGTGATCAGCCATTATTTTCTGATTGAAGTCAAGTTGGTCGTTCATCATTCTCTTCATAATGTACTCAAATCTAGATGATTGTTAAGCCTGAGGTGGTCTGTATTGTTGTTGAGGTGCTTGCGGCCGATATTGATTTTGATTGCCTTTATTACCACCCCAAGAGAAATTTGGGTGGTTCCTCCAGTTGGGATTGTAAGTGTCCCCATACTGATTTGTTTGGCCTCGATTTAAATTACCCACAAAATATACAGACTCTGGATTTGCTGGGCATAAATTGCTCATGTGACCTCTCCACAGACTTCACAAAATACCTGAATCTGTTTGTTGCACTGGTTGGGCCTGTTGCAGTGGTTGAGGCTGTTGCTTGTTAATGATCAGGTTCATCTGATTGACTTGGTTAGTCAATGTAGAGATTTGAGCTGACAATGCTTATACAACATCTAATTCAAGAACCCCTGGATTGCTTTTGGAGAATTTATTCAATAATGAAAATATTTCATCATAATTCTTCTCCAATACCTAACCTCTAGCTGCTGCATCTACCACAATTTTTGTTTGAGGATAGAGCCCCTCAATGAAAGTGTGAACTAACACCTCGTTTGTTTGATTGTGATGAGGACAGTCTCTGAATAGCCCCTTGAACCTTTCCCATGCTGAATATAAAGATTCACCCATTTTCTGTCTAAAGGAGACTATCTCACTCCTTATCTTTGCAGTCTTTCCTGAAGGGAAGAACCTTGCCAGAAATTTTCTCGCCAAATCGTTCCATGTCGTAATGGAATTAGCTGGTTCTGCCTTCAGCCATCGCTTTGCTTCGCCCAATAGAGAGAAGGGGAAAAGCGTGAGCCTCACATAATCTGGCGTGACCCCGTTAGTGATATAAATATCATTAATCTCCAGGAAGTTCAGAATGTCATGTTGTGGATCCTCGAGTGGAAGACCCAAAATCTGCCCGGTTGCATGAAGTAGCTGGATCATGCTCTGTTTCAGCTCAAAGTGCCCAGTGATTCTGGACTTCACGATGCTGGAGGTAACATTAGCAATACTGGACATCGCTACCTCCTGAACAACCATGTGTTGTTCCTCTGCCATGTTCACAGGAAATTGGATGAGGTCCTGAATATTGTCTGTATCCCTTGCTTCTCTCAACCTCCTGTGAAATGTTCTCTCAGGTTCGGGGTCAAAGCCGTCAAGTCTGTCCTGGCTTCTGACCCTACGCATTCAATCGAAGTTCCTGATATTAGAGCAAAAATCACGTGACGTTAGAATCAATGAAATAAACAATTAAAGCAAAAACTAGAAAGTAGTCTGTATTCAAGTCCCCGGCAACGGCGCCAAAAACTTGTTGGTCCTAAACGCACACGCAAGTCTACGTGGTCGTAGCAAGTAATATAATGTTAAATTGAATGTCAAACCCACATGGACTTGTGTAAACTACTTGCAAAATTACTCTAATTGTTATTTAATCAAGCCAAAATAAAATCCAGGAATGTAACTATTTTATACTACGATTCTATGAAAGAACTAATTATCAAGTGACGAGAGTATTGTTGTGTATTCAGTAGAGACAAATATTCAAGGGTTGTGATCAATTCACCACTCGTATTGCATTATAATTAACTCTCCCTTTCATATAATTCACTCATGGTTGCTAAACATCAGCCGCCAATTCTAAATCATGCACAGGGTAATTCTTCTCATGAACCTTCAGCTGGCACGAAGCATAAGCAATAACTCTCCCTTCCTGCATCAACACACATCCCAAACCAACGCGCGAAGCATCACAATACACTGTATACATCCCCGAACCGAAAGGCAATACCAGAATTGGTGTTGAGGTTAATGCTGTCTTGAGCTTCTGAAAGCTCGCCTCACACTCGTCGGACCATCGAAACAGGGAATTCTTATGAGTCAATCTAGTCAATGGAGCTGCAATAGAAGAGAACCCCTCCACAAATCGGCGGTAATAGCCTGCTAGGCCCAAAAAGCTCCTGATCTCTGTAGCTGAATTAGGACGCAGCCAATTCTGAACTGCCTCAATCTTCTGAGGATCAACCTTGATACCCTCTCCGGAATCCAACCAGAACTTCCACTTGAAGAACTTAGCATATAACTTCTATTCTCGCAAAGTCTGGAGTACAACTCTCAAATGCTGCTCGTGCTCCCCCAGGCTATGTGAGTAAATCAAAATGTCATCAATGAAGACAATGACAAAAGAATCAATATACGTCCTGAACACCCTGTTCATCAAGTCCATAAATGTTGCTGGGGCATTAGTCAAGCCAAAGGACATCACCAGGAACTCATAATGGCCATACCTCGTACGAAAAGCATCCTTCGGATCATCTGAGGCCCGAATCCTCAACTGATGATATCCCGATCTCAAATCAATATTAGAAAACACCTGAGCACCCTAAAACTGGTCAAACAAATCATCGATGCGCGGCAATGGATACTTGTTCTGAATGGTGACCTTGTTCAACTGACGGTAATCAATACACATCCGCATGGACCCATCCTTCTTCTTCACGAATAGAACCGGAGCACCCCACAGCGATACACTCGGTCTGATGAACCCCTTAGCCAACAAATCCTCAAGCTACTCCTTCAACTCCTTCGGAGCCATACGGTACGGGGGAATGGAAATAGGCTGAGTGCCTGGAGATAGATCAATGCAGAAATCAATATCACGATCCGGAGGCATGCCCGGAAGGTTTGAAGGAAATACATCAGCAAACTCTCGAACAAATAGAACTGAATCAATCGTCGGAGACTCGGCGGTGGTCTCCCACACATAAGCAAGATAAGCCAGACAACCCTTCTCGACTATATGTCGAGCCTTCAGGAATGAAATAACCCGGCTAGCTACACTAACTGAGGAACCTCTCCACTTCAGCCTACGCGACTCGGGCATGGCTAAAGTAACTGTCTTGGCATGGAAATCTAGCACGACATGATAAGGAGATAGCCAATACATGCCTAATATAACCTCGAAATCAACCATGTCAAGCAATAAGAGATATGCTTGAGTCTCGAACCCGCAGAATGTAACCATACAGGACTGGTAAACCCGGTCCACCACCACAGAATCGCCCACAGGAGTGGACACATATATAGGAGAACACAAGGATTCACGAGGAACATCCAGAAAATGAGCAAATAAGACCGAAACATAGGAATAGGTGGATCCTGGATCAAATAAAATTGATGCCTATCTACCACATACTGAAATGATACCTGGATCACGGCGTCTGAGGCCACTGCATCTGATCTGGATGGAATAACATAGAATCTAGCTGGAGCACCGGAAGACTGAGCCGCGCCAGAATGAACAGGAGCTGACTGACCTCCCCCTGACTGGTCTCTACCTTTAGGACGACCCCTGCCGACCTGTCCCCCACCTCTAGGTGGCCTGACAGCTGGTGCTGGACCCATAGGCTGATAACCCTGCTGCACTACTTTGCCCCGGAACATGGGACAATGCCTTTTCTTATGACCTGGATCCCCACACTCATAAAAATCTCTAGGTATCATAGCCTACTGCTCCGAAGAAGAGCCCTGAATGGCCGAAGAGCGATGTGTACTCTCTGGCATAGCATTGAAGTAGGGACTGGCGGATCTCGGATAACTGGAATAACCACTGGGTGAACTCTGAATGGCTGGAGGGCGGTAGGAACGCTCTGGCATGGTGCTGAAATGAGGCCTCGCTGGAAGACCTCGGGGAGGTGGTGGGGGTGCTGAATATGGAGGCCTGCTGGGCTGACCTCTACCGAACTGACCTCTGCCCCTAACTGGGGCACCTCTGAAATCTCCAGAGAATCTGGCTCTATTGTCCTGCTGACCCTGCCCTCTTCCTCTCGATCGATAACCCTCGATCCAACGAACTATCTCGACCACCAGTTGATAGGGAGTCCCCATCTCCACCTCTCGGGCCATGTTGTCCCTAATACCTGAGTGCAACCCCGTTACAAATCTCCGAACTCTCTCGGCATCAGTAGGTAATATCATGAGTGCGTGGCGAGAGAACTCTGAAAATCTAGCCTCATAATTTGTCATTGACATCTGTCCCTGCTCCAGCTGCTCAAACTGATACCACAGCTCTTCCCTCTCAGAGGGTGCGATATACCTGTCTAGAAACATCTGAGTGAACTGCTCCCAAGTGATAGGAGGAGAATCTGCTGTCCTGCTGAGAATATAGGACTGCCACCATCTGCGAGCTCTGCCCTCTAACTGGAAGGTAGTGAAGTCCACTCCACAGGACTCTAATATCCTCATATTGTGCAGCATGTCCCTGCACCTGTCAACAAAATCCTGGGCATTCTCGCCTCGCTCACCCCCGAAGACTGGAGGGTGCAATCGAGTCCATCTATCCAATAAATTCTACGGATCACCGTCCGCAGCTGGTCTGGGCTCAGGTGCTGCTGCTACAGGCTGGACCCCAACCACGGGCAGTGTACCCGGGTTATGATGTAATGCTGCTGCCTGACCTGCAGCCTGGGCGGTAGGAGTCTGGGCCCCCTCCCACCTAAAATGTGGCAGGATCTACTGGAAATAAACCAGCCTAGGACATGGTGTCTATAAACCGCATCATACGGCCCATGATCTCCTGGAAGCCTGGCGCCGTCATAAACTCCACTGGAGCAGGATCTGCTGAGGGCACCTCACCCTGCTCCTCTATAGTAGGATTCTCTGGTGGTGGTGCAACTGGGATAGCTCTGGGATGCCCTCGTCCCCTACCTCAGACCGGTGCCCTCCCTCGGCCTCTGCCACGGCCTCGGACAACGGGGGTAGCGGCCCCTCCCAGGTCCAGAACATCGGATGCACGCGTCCTCACCATCGGTGAGAGAATAGAAGAATGAGATTTAGTAAAACATCGACTGTATGATAGAATAAAAATAAGGAGAGGTTTCCTAACAACCTATAGCTTCCTAAAGATAAGTACAGACGTCTCCGTACCGATCCGCAAGACTCTACTGGGTTTGCCCGTGACTCATGAAACTTACTTGAGCCTAGAGCTCTGATACCATGTTCTCACGACCCAAAATCCTAACTCAGGTCGTGATGGCGCCCAACAGCGGGGTCGGGTTCCAACAGCGGGGTCGGCCAAGCTAACACTCAATCTACTAAGGATTTCTTTCTTATTTGATTAAGCATTCCAATATATACAAAGTTTTAAAGCTTAAAACATAAATGAAAAAGGATAATTAGCCAGTTTTAATCAAAAGCGCTCATAAGGAGGCGTGAGACAATATACATATGGACCCGTAATCCATAATATCTACCACGTGTGTGCCAGGAACTAGTGTCACAAGTCCTACGGGCATACTAATAGAATATACAAAATAAATAATATACAGTCCCACTGTCTGAAAGAAATAGACGGGAATAAGAAAAAGAAACTCCATGGTGCTGCCGAGGATCGTCAGGAGAAGCAGCTCACCGTGAAGTCAGGTCCAACTATAATCAAAATCGAGCTCCGGTCTGATAACAAGATGCACCAGCCTCAGAACCTGTACAATTAAGTACAGAAGCGTAGCATGAGTACAAAAACAAATATGTAACCAGTGAGTATCCCGCCTAACCTCGAAGAAGTAGTGACGAGAGGTCGACTTGACACTCACTAAGGTCCAACAAAATGATTAAACAAGATATGATATCAGTAATAGGCATACAAGGATGATAAAAATAGTAAACATTAATGATAACTATAATTCAAATAAATACCGGAAGTAAATAAACAATTTCTACTTCATTTTTCTTTTTTTAAAATATTTTTCCACTCAATATCCAAAAAAGAATCATTACAATTTAGCATGCGCATACAGGATAAGGAAAACCGGCCTGAGCCATCATAATAATCATATATGTGCATTGCCGAGGGTCGAACGACCCGAACCATAATGTATCTTTCAATATCGCCGTGGAGTACGACCCGCTCCCATGAGAGTGGGGGAAATAACACTCCGCTCGTGGAATGTATATTGCAAAGCGGTCACATGCACACACAATCCACACAATATTCTTCATAAATTACTTTTCAATGAACAATTCCTTTAAATATTTCTCAAATTGCATGATATCAGGGAAACAAGCCGCATGTAACATTAATTCATCAAGCATATAGTTCATTTCAAGGAAAACACAAGGCATGGTGTGGGCCTAACTACCCGGACATAACAATAATAGTCGCTACGTACAGACTCTCATCACTTTGTGCGTATGTATCCCCCACAAACATTAGCACATACCCATTTAAATCACCTAGGGGGACAGTTCCCTCTTACAAGGTTAGAAAGGATACTCACCTCGCGTCGAACCTACTCCCCGGGTCAAGAATGCGCCCGAAACTCCGAACTCGTCTCCCAAGGACTCGAAACTAATCAAACGTTACGTAAATATATCAAAATATATTCAAAGCATGGAATTCTCCTACTTATTTAGTCAATTCATCATTCTTGAAGAAATTCCAAAATTCACCCCCGGGCCCGCATGCTCGGATTCTGAAAATTCTCGAAGGAAACACTCACCCATAACGTAAAGATCGTTAATATATGATTTTTGTATGATTTCATAGCCAATTCACGGGTAATTCTCTAAATTCTTGAAATCCCTAGGTTACTACCCATGTCCTTGATTTTCACTAATTAAGTAGTTAATTTAACTAGTAATTCATGTATTAAACTAATACTAGGGTAGAATTTACTTACCTTATAAGTAGCTAGGTGGATTGGCTCTTTCCCAAGCTCTCTAGGTCGACAATGGTGGAAGAAAAATAGAGAAAATGAACATTTCCCATGTTTTAAAGGAACACACTGCGTACGGAAGTTCCGCTCCTGCGACTTAAGGACCGCACCTGCGGAAAATGGGACAAGGGCTTGGGCTCGCACCTGCGGGAAGGAGTCCGCACCTCTGATAAAGGGCCCACACCTGCGAGAACTGGCAGCCCACATGGGGGTCGCACTTGTGAGGATGAGACCGCAGGAGTGGTCCCGCACCTGTGACTGGGCAACCGCACCTACGTTCACACAAGATCAGATGCACCAGCAACTATTTCAGCTGGTTTTTGGCCTTGTTTGGTGCCCCGAGAGGCACCCGGGCCCACCCGAGTCCCCGTCCAAATATACCATCAATTCCCAAATCATAATATGGACTCGCTCGAGCATTCAGAACCCTCAAAACAACGCAAAAACTCAAAATCAGACCTCAAAACCCCTAGAATCAAAACTTAAGAACTTCAAGTTCTTGAATTCGATACCAATGCGCCGAACCGACCTATACTACTCGGAATGCCACCAAATTTTGTAGGCAAGTCATAAATGACATAACAGAACTATTCCCAGTATTGGAATTCTGTTTGGACCTTGATAACACAAAAATACGTCCCAAACCACAATATGAACTTAAGGAAACTCTTATTTCGATATTGGGCTCCGAAACGCTCCAGGGTCATCCAAAACCCATTATGAACATACGACCAAGTCCAAAATCATTATACGAAGCTACCAAAACCGTTAAACTCGATTCTGAGGTCATTAAATCAAAATGTTGACCGAAGTCAAACTTGTCCAAAAAGGCCAACCTTAAGGAACTAAATGTTCCTTTACTGCTCTAAACACTTTCGAATCCCGGATCACCCACCCCCACAAGTCATAAATCACAATAATCCTCTATGGGAAGTTTCATTCGGGGGAACAGGGTCCGATAATGTAAAATGACCGGTCGGGTCGTTACACATACCTATCTTCGGGAGGCTACAGGGCATTTAGGAAAAAATTCCCTTTCTTCTTACCTTATAGTGCGACCTTGTTTCAGCTTGAAACCTATGACTTTGACTCTTCTCTATCTCTCATATGTGATTTTGTGCGCTCAGTATTCGGTATGTGCCGATGAGAGGTGATGCTGCAGATAGATTATGACGGGCTATGGATGCTTGATTATCATCATGATGTGTTGTCTAGCTTCAGAAACAGATGTAGTGTTAAGTATTGTAGTTGTTCAATTGTGAGGCGGGTTCATATGGCTGGTTGGTAAGCACAGATTTGGGAAGATTGGCTGGTGGCCAGGCTATTGTGATTAAGGTGAGTTCATGGCGAGGTCAGGGCATACTGTGAAGATATGGTACCTTGGGTTGCTGATGGGGTGTTCTATAGCCTCGAGGGTGGAGTCTGCTAATGATGATTGGATTGTAGGACCATGGGCTGTATCAATTTTTGGACCGAGAGATTGTTTGGTTATTTCTTTGAATGGGTACATGCTGGTGTAGCACGGGTTGCTTGATGCGTATTAGCCGTGTATTGAAGATCAGAGTATGATGTGTAACGACCCGACCGATTATTTTGCATTCTAGAACCTCGTGCCCCTAAATGACACTTCCCGTAATTGCTTTTACTGAATTATGACTTGCGGGGACAGGTGGTTCGAGGTTTTGAGGAGTTTGGAGTGGTATAGGAACGCTTCGTTCCTTAAGGTTGGCCTTTAAGGCCAAGTTTGACTTCGGTCAATTTTTTTAGTAAACGACCTATAAATTGAGATTTGAAGGTCTGGTAGGTTTGTATGATGATTTTAGATTTGGGAGTGTGTTCGCAATGGGTTTTGGATGACCGGGGAGCGTTTCGGCGCATAATAGTGAATTAAGGTTTCCCTAAGTTCAAACTTGAGGTTCGGAACGTGTTTTTATGTTATCGAGATCCAAACAGAATTCTGAGACCGGGAATAGTTTTGTTATCTCATTTATGACTTGCTCACAAAATTTGGTGTCATTTTGAGTAGTATAGGTAGGTTCGGCGTATTGAAAGTGAATTCAAGAACTTAAAGTTCTTAAGTTTGATCCAATAGGTTTTGGGGTATGATTTTTAGATTTAGCATTTTTCGGGCGTTCCGAAGGATTGAGCTAGTCCGTATTAAGTTTATGACTTGTTGGTATATTTGGACAGGGTCTCAGGTGATCCCAGATGCCATTAGGGCATCCAGCGAGGCAAAAACCAGCCTTAAATGACTGCTGGTGCACTAGACCTGGTGCGACCGCACCTGCGGAGGGCAAGTCGCAGGAGCGAGATCGCTTCTGCGGCCCCAGCCTTGCAGGTGCGACTCCTGAGGGAGCTGCCCATTTCCGCAGATGCGGACTCCTTTACGCAGAAGCGGAGCAGCATGTGTGGACTCCACTCCGCATGTGCGAATCCAGGCCCCCCTTCCGCTTCTCCGCAGATGCGAGATTTTTCTCGCAGATGCGAGACCGCAGGCGCGGTCCTAGAGCCGCAAGTGCGAAAATCCTGTAGGCAGTAACCTTCGTTTTAAATACGGGAATAGCCACTTTTTAACATTTTTCTTCATCTTTGGGCGATTTTGAGAGCATGCAAGAAAGGTATTCGACCTAGCTACTATAAGGTAAGTAATTCCTACTATAAATTTAGCTTAATACTTGAATTCTTAGGTAGATTAACACATCAAATTAGTGAAAATCATGGGTTTAGGGTAAAACCTAGGTTTTTGACAAAAACGGGAAATTACCAAGAAATTTGTTAAGGAATCATACAAAAACTATATAATATTTCTCCTTAGCCATGGGTGATAGATTCCTTCCAAAATTTTCAGAATTCGAGCATGTGGGCCCGGAGGTGTATTTTAAGATTTTCCCAATTTAGGTTGAAAAGATCATTTAAGTAGGAGAATTAAGGACCTTGGAGTATAGACTGATTTATTTATGCAATATTTGACTAGTTTTGAGTCCTTGGGCGACGAATTTGGAGTTTCGAGCGCATTCTTGACCCGGGAAGTAGACTTGACATGAGGTAAGTCTCCTTTCTAACCTTGTAAGAGGGAATTTTCCCCATAGGTGAAATAAATGATTATGTGTTATTGATTGTGGGGGGACTACGTACGTTCGAGGTGACGAGAGCCCGTGCGTAGTGACTATTATTGTTATGTCCGGGTAGTTAGGCCCACACCATGCCATGTGAATTTCATTAACTTGAGTTATATGCTTTATTCATTGTATGCAACTTTGTTTCAAGAAAAATCGAGAATTTGGTGTTTTAAAAGAATTGTTATTTGGAAAGGATTTAAAGCAAGATGTTGATTTTGCATGCGATCGCGAGCGGAGTGATTCTTTCCGCCTACTCTCATGGGAGTGGTCCGTACGCCATGACAGGTTAATAGATGCATCTATGGTTTGTGACGTTCGACCCTTCGGCAGTGCACAATTATTATTATTACGTTGGCCTAGGCGGGATGTCCTTATTCAACTATGTGCATGCCATTTGCTTGATGTTTTTATGACTGTTGAGCTGTGAAATATCCCAGAGCTATACCAGTTACACCCCCAGCGGATCCAGTAGAGGATCCCATCACTAAGGAGCAGGGCGAGGTGCCCTTAGCAGGTCCTGTCCATTTGGACTTTATGACAGTGCCAGGATTTCAGAAGGTCATCGGTCGTATGATGCGGTTCATGGACACCATGACTCAAGCTGGTTTATTTCCAGCAGATCCGACCACATATCAGGATGGAGGGGAAGCACAGACCCCTACTACACAGGCTGACGGACATGCAGCAGCAGTATATTAGACCCTGGGTACACTGCCCGTGGGCGGATTCCAGCCAGCAGCAGCAGCACCTGAGGTCAGACCAGCTGCGGACGGTGATCCGCAGAAGTTATTAGACAGGTGGACCAGACTGCACCCTCCGGTCTACGGAGGCGAGCGTCATGAGGATGTACAGGGATTTATTGATAGGTGCAGGGACATACTGCACAACATGAGGATACTGGAGTCTCATGGAGTTGACTTCACTACTTTTCAGCTAGAGGGCAGGGCCCGTAGATGGTGGCAGTCCTATATTCTTGGCAGACCGGCATATTCCCCTCCCATCACTTGGGAGCAGTTCACTCGGCTATTCCCGGACCGGTATATTCCACCCTCTGAGAGGGAAGAGCTACGGTATCAGTTTGAGGAACTGGAGTAGGGTCAGATGTTAGTGACCGACTACGAGGCTAGGTTTCTAAGTTGTCTCGTCACGCACTCATTATACTTCCTACTGACGCAGAGAGAGTGCAAAGATTTGTAACTGGGTTGCATCCAGGTATTAGGGCCAACATGGCCCGAGAAGTGGAGATAGGGACTCCTTATCAACTTGTGGTAGCGATTGCTCGCAGGATCGAGGGTTATCGGTCGAGGAGTAGCGAGTAGTGTCACACCTCTTTTTCCCGAAAGGGATATGGGATAAGGGAGTTTTTCCAATTTAAGTGACATTATTTGATTTTGGGATTTATTCATTTTATTCAGAGTCGCCACCCGGATTTTTACGGTGTTCCGAGACACTATTTATTTATTGAAATCCCAAACCGAGGAAGTTTTTGACTCTGTTTAAATTATCTATGAACCAGAAATACGGGTAAGGAATTATGTTAACCCGGAAGAAGGTGTTAGGCATTCCCGAGTTTCGTGATTCTAGCACGGTCACTTAATGATTAAACTTGGCCTACATTGTTTAATTACTGATTTTTATACCTATAAGCATTTTTTATATTTTTACCGCTTTTATTGTTTGATTTATCTAAAGGATCACCTTAATGTGAGTTACGCGTACGTATACCAGTCTAGTTTAGTGTGCCGAAAATCAGGCCACGCGTACGTGTACACAACTCGCGACATTTGGTTTATTTAAGAAAAAATTGCCAAATCATGCGAACACATACCTTGAATTTATTATACAATCGAGATCACATCACGCGAACGTGTACATAATCACGTTAGTTATAAAAAAGATCGCATCTAAGCATTTGGATGGGTATTCATTTTTAAATGTACTCATATCACGCGAACATGTATACATTTTGTAATTCTTTGGCCGAAGTTGCGCGAACGCATACCTCGATATTAAATTTAAAATCATAATTATGTCACATTAAAAAAGGGCAAACAAGCAGATTTGCACAGAATCCTATGCAAGCACAAATTTAAGGAAATGATTCAATTTGAAAACTTGTTCTCTTTTATTTCTTTCTTCTTTTTTTTTACATAAATATGAATTAATTCCCTATTTCTAGATTGCTTATCCAATTTCAAATTTTTTTTATCTTAAACAATTAACTTCTTCAATCTTATAATATCTCATGAAGAACAGAGAACAAACAGGCCCCGCTATTTATTTAAGCAACACTCCAAACTAAATAACCAATTTAAATAAATCATAAAAAAAAATTGTCGATCTCAACTTTAACCTTATTGGAACAAACTTGATTATGGAAATAATGTTGAATAAAACATAATAACAGAAGAAAAATGATAGATAATTCACCATACATGTAGTCGTAGAAACGAACAAATGCCACATAAAAATTGTTCTGCCAAAGTAATGGTAAAAAGAAGCGGACCTTTTAATTGAATTTAAAATTCAAATGCTTGGACAATTTTGAAGCTCACAAGAAACAGATCGCGAACAGAACCTCGGCAGGCGACGGACTGGAAAAAAAATTTCCGGAGAAACTCAGATCTCTCCGACGAACTCGAACTTGACAAACCAAAAACTGACTTGAACCAGCAACAAAAGACGGCAAAGGAAGTTAAGAAATTTTTTAACGATATTTCTTGTTGGAGTTGGAACTGTCTTTATTTTGTAGAAGAAGATGAC
>ML342157.1:0-34495 GCA_005239505.1 Nicotiana paniculata | reverse complement strand
AAATTTTCGATGACTCAGGTAACATCTGTCCCAAGTCCTTCTTCTGAGGTCATCTCTGATGTTTCTGAAAAACTTAGAAAATAAGTTCATAGTGGTTGGGTCTATAATAGATGTGGAGTTTACGGAAACATAGGTGGTAAAAATTAAAAAAAATTGAGAGTGAGGGAGGACGGAGTAATGAGAAAGGGAAAAGGGAAAGAAGTGGCTGATTCTTCACCCACCTCTGAATTTGTTAGAATGGCTATTTTTTGAGCTAAGCCAGAAAAGGAGGAAGAAAGTAGCAAGAACGCAGGGGGAAGTAAATCAGGAGAAACCGCTGAAGGGTTAGTAAATTTAGGAAAGCACACAGATGAACCTGGTTCATCTACTGAGGAAACTCTGGCGGATCTGCTAAAAATGTTAGGCGATAATTACAATCCAAAGAAGAAAATAACTCCTAAATCTCAAACGTCTGGAACAACAAGAGAAAGTAAGAAAAGAAAAGTTGCTCCTTATGAGACTTCTAATATTTATCTTCCAAGCGGAAGAACTACAAGGAGCAAGGTAAAACAAAGTGAGGATGAGTTGAAGAGATCTTTAGAGGAGAGTAAGAAGAAAAGAGTGGAAAAAGGGAAAGAAAAGGTTGTTGAGTCTATTGAGGCTATTGAAGTGGATGAGGTGGACCTGGTCCATCAAAGTGAAAAAGTGGCAGAGGTAGAGGTTCAGACCCCTAAGCTCAAGAAAGCCAAGACTTCCTCAAAGAAGTCTTCATCTGTTTCTAAGCCTTGCTGACCCATCCATCTTGGTTAAATGAACCAGGTCTGCAGTTTTTTCAAGCCTTAATTTCCTAGCCTGCCTAGAACTTTCAGTGACCCAGATTCAAAATTTTTTCTTGTTGCTCATGTTTTAATTGTTTTTGTTTTATTTTGTGGATTGTGGCATAATCGTATTCGCTCTATCAATGAAATCTGATGCTTTTTGCACTGATTCAGTATCTTTATTTTTTGATAGTTTGAATTCTAAGTTGATTATTGATGATTAATCCATGATTGCATATGCACTTTCCCAAATGGCCATGAGTAAGTGTTAAGAATCTAGGATTCACACCATTTTTTTTGCAACTTTTCGATGATGCTAAAAGGGGGAAGATATGTGCTTTTTCAAAATTTCAAAAAGTTATGATATTTATAACCTAATGAACCTGGTATCTCCATGAAAAATGCTTAAAACTATACAAAGTGTTTGAAGTTTATACAGGGTTGAGCACAAAGTTTTTCATCATCAAAAAGGGGGAATTTGTGGACCCAAGTCACTGCATGGTTTTGAAGATTGACAAATGCCTACTCAGTTGAACCAGGTCCATCAGGAAAAACATACTCGAATGAACCAATTTACACAAGAATCGTACATGCACAGGAGATAAACATGATCTATGAATTATCCATGAACTAAGAGGTTGTTTCCTAATGCGAAAAGGTTGCAGATTGACAAGAGGTTAGAGTTCGAGTTAAGCAAGGACAGAAACAAAGGAAGGAAGTTGAGATAAACACAAACTCTTCCACCAAGGAAGAGTTGCATTAGAACTAAACAAGAACATCTCAACTTCTGGCGCTATATAATGTTGAAGTATTCCTAGTGAGGATTTGATCGCACAAAGACAGAATTGAAGCAAGAACTGAAAGAAAAATTACTAGAGAAATTTTTCAAGTAGAATCCTTGTGTGACACAAAGGCTAATGACCAGCTAGAAGAACCAGTCCCATATGTTTGTCTTTCGAGTCTAGTTGGTTGTAGTAGGTGATTTAATATTGTATCTTTCAGCTTTATTAGAAGCAATTGTAATAGGTACACACTGTTCAAGTTAGAGTTAACTTGAAGCTTGTCGCAATTATCTAGAGGCTAGTTTGCTACAAAGGGATTAGAGTTAGTCCTAGGTGTACAAAAGAGTTTATTTTGTAAATGCTGTTTGGCTCAGAGTTGTAGTGAAGAGTTTGGGAAAATCCTACTGAGGAGTAGGTCGTGGTTTTTTCACCTTTTGAGCCAGGTGTTTTCCACGTAAAAATCTCGGTGTGTTTACTTTACTGCATTTATTATTCTGCACCAGTATAAGTTGGAACACCAAAGAACCAGGTTCTTCTATTGAGACAACACTCGAAAATTATATACCACACAAATCACCCCCTCTCTTGTGTGGTATTAAAGTATAAAACATCAATGCTGGACTGGCCGGTAATAGCACCTAGAGTAGGGGGCATACTGGATACTGGCGATGCATAATAAGGCTCCTGAGGTCTAGGAGGATCTGGAACACCACTGACTGTTGGAAGAGATGAATGAACATATTGGCTCACAAAACCCCTATCACGGTGTGCTGCTGGCGCATGAGCTCCTGAAAAATAACTAGTCTCTAAAAACTTCTTGGCCTCTCTCTCCTCTCTGTCCCGGGAAAAAATGCCCTCCACTCTCTTAGAATTACTCACGACCTACTATAAGTGAAATCCATCTCTAACTCCCTGGACATACTAGTCCGAATACTGGGGTGGAGCCTCTCAATGAAGCGACGCGCCCTCTCTCTGACTGTAGCAACCAAAGCCGGTGCATGTCGAGCCAACTCACTGAAACATATTTCATACTCCGACACAGTCATAGTACCCTGGCGTAGCTACTCAAATTCTACGCTCCAAGCATCCTTGAGGCTTTGAGGGGCATACTCACGCTAAAACATTTCTGAGAACTGAGTCCAAGCGAGTGAGGATGCCTCGTCCGGACTACTCATCTCATAGGCACGACACCACTGATATGCCGCTCCCCTCAGCTGGAAAGAGGTTAAAGAAACCCCACTCGTCTCCACTATGCCCATAGTGCGGAGGATGCGATGACACTTCTCAAGAAAACCCTGAGCATCATCAAAATCTAGTCCACTGAAAGTGGGTGGGTGGTACTTCTTGTACCTCTCAAGTGGGAGCTACTCTGCCTCAGAAGAAGCTACCCTAGTCTCATGCTGAACCGGAGCCACTGGGGGCATTAGAATAAACTCTAGGGCCTGATCAAACTTAACCCTCTACTCTGGAGTGCGGGAGTCTGTGCCCCTCCCCCGGCCTAAGATGTGGCGGGAGCTATCGGAATCAACCCAGCCTGAGCCAAAGTGCCGAACATGCGCATGAACTGAGCTAAAGTCTCCTGGAGGGATGGAGCAACAATAGGAACCTACGGTGCCGGCCCTCCAGCTGGATCCGCTGAGGGCTCCTCTATTGCAGCTCGTGCTGGGGCTCGGGATGCACCGCATGGTCGTCCTCTACCCCGACCTTGGCCTCTGGCGGCTCTAGCAGGGGGCTCGGGTGCCTGATCGTCAGTCCTCCCGGTACGGGTCCTTACCATCTGTGAGAAAGAAAAGAATAGAAATTTTAGAATTTTGATGTCAATAACTCGCACGACAAGGAAATCAAAGAAGTATGATTGTTTTTAACAGTTACATAGCCTCCCAAAGATAAGTACAGACGTCTCTGCACTGATCCGCGGGACTCTAATAAACCAACATGTGATTCACGATGCCTATGAACCTAGAGCTCTGATACCAACTTGTCACGACCCACTTTTCCCCTCCGAAGGACGTCATAACAACACCTAGTCGCTTTGACTAGGTAAGCCTATTAACATGGAAATAATCCGAAAGTAAAGAATAATCATAACCAACTAAGCTTCAAAATTACTATATAAAGATAAGAATGCCGCTCGACATATACAAGTAAACCAGTTTGCCAATTATATGCAACACTTCCCAAAACCCGGAACCATGAGTCACAAGATTACGAAAGACTATCTACAGTCTTCTATACAAGAGTCTAAGAAGTACACGAGGGAAGAACAAATAAAGATAGCGGAGGGACAACGAGGGTCTGCGGACGCGTGCAGATATACCTTGAAGTCTCCGGTGGATGTTGTTGCTGGCTAATACTGAGGCGGACGTGAGGTACCTGGATCTGCACACGAAAACATGTCCATGAAGGGCGTGAGTACACCACAATGGTACCTAGTAAGGCCAAGCCTAACATCGGTCGAGTAGTGACGAGGTCAGGTTAGGGCCCTACTGGCATAAATATAATGAATGAAAGCAGTAAGAGATATATATACTACAGTAAGATAATTATAATCTACAGTAAAATATAAGTCAAGGAAAGCCCTAAGCTCGGAACAAAGGAATAACAATAGGGGAATCTCCCGGGATACTGTCCCGTAGTCCCAAAGTGAATATGCAGTACAGGGGGATCTCCTGGAATACATCCGTAATCTAAAAATAAATGCAATGCTGGGAGATCTCTGGGAATACGTCTGTAATCTTAAAGTAAATATGCAATACAGGAGGATCTCACGGAATACGTCCGTAGTTCCAAAATAAATATGCTGTGCTAGAGGATCTCTCGGAATACATCCGTAGTCCCAAAGTAAGTATGCAGTGCTGGGGGATCTTCCGGAATACGTCCGTAGTCCCAAAGTAAATATGCAGCTTAATCAATGACACAACAGTTATAACATTGAAATTTACAGTTTAGGCTAAGTGCAACTAAGGAAAAACAATAGGAGTCACACTAAACATGCTGCACATAAATTTCAAGTAGACAGTCAAAACACGTAGGCATGCTTTTCTAACCAAAACAAGGTAGTTACACATACTAGTGTAGTTCAAACAAGGGAAAAACAGTTTATGATCTAGTAAAAAATGGATTTTACAACAATAGCCCGTGTAGGTACTCGTCATCTCACGTACACGCACTCATATATCAAACAATACCAAAATCCTAAGGGGAAGTTCCCCCACACAAGGTTAGGCAAGCCACTTATATCGAACCACGCTCAAATCAATCTGAAACCACGCTCTTGCCACGAGTATCCTACTCCGAATGGCCTAAATCTAAGAAAATCAATTGCATAACGTAAATATAGCTACGAGTAACTATTTTAGCTAATGAATTCGAAGCTAAGGCAAAAAAATAGGAAAACGTCCCAAAAGCCTCCCCGGGCCCACGATTCGGAATCGGGTAAAAGTTACCAATTAGAACACCCATTCACTCACGATATCACTTGTACAAAAATCATCTAAATTCGAGTGTCTAAAACCCGTTCGACACTCAGAAATTTGATTGGGGAAATTTTCCCCCATTTTCCCAACTTTTCCATTCAAATCCGAAATTAAACGGAGCAAACGACTATAGATTAATGAAATACAACCAAAAAAAATTTAGGAATTGTTACCCCAAAGTTTTCTGTGAAAATCCCTCTAGAAATCGCCTTCTCTCGAGCTCAAAAATCAAATTTGTGTGAAATGAACATAACCCTCGATTCTGCCCCTTTTCTGCCCAGCGATCTTCGCACCTACGGGCTATGGGTCGCATATGCGACGCCGCACCTGCAAAAAATCCCTCGCAGGTGCGGAAATCACTAAAGGGGGATGGGCCCGCGTCTGCGGAAAGGGGCCACGACCTGCGCGTGTGCATCTTCTGAGCACTGTCCGCACATGCGGTCTTTATTCGCGCCTGCGAAATCTTGGGCGCATTTGCGGTCATCGCAGATGCGGAACATCCTCGCACCTATGGGTGTTCATGGTTCGATTTGGGTCGATTTTTCCCAAAAAAGAAACCAAACCAAGTAAGTCGATTTTTCAAATATTGGAACCAATCCAAACCAATTAAGTCGGTTTTTTATCGATTCGGTTTTTTTTGATTTTTTTGGTTATTTATCGATTTTTTTCTTAAATATGGGACATACACTACCAAACGCATATCCCGGTGACTACATTTCAATATAACACTATCAAATCCATTGCTATTTGAGAAATTTATCATTTGCCAAGATATATTGATGATAATTGAATAAAATAGTGATGAATAATTTAAGTACTCAATTAAAAATTGATTTATTTTTAGCATGAAATAATTTTTTTAATATTTAGCTAAAGAAAATTACCAATCAAACTAGAAAATAAAGGCAAAGAATTAGATTATTAAATAGAAAAGAACTAGACTAAAAATATAAATGACTAATATATACCATAAAATTTTAGAAACTTTATATAAAAAATATACATATATATAGGTGTAATAATAAATTTAAATAGATACTTTTATAGTCCATTTGATTTGGGTTTTTTCGATTATTTTTTTTATTGAAACCAAAACCAAACCAAATTCGATCGATTTTTAAAATTCAAAACCAAAACCAAACAAAACCTAAAATGTATCGATTTTTTCGGCCGGTTTGGTTCGGTTTTCGGTTTGGTTTGATTTTTCGGGTTTTTATGAACACCTCTACTCGCACCTGCGACCCTTGGTCAAGCTTTCAAATTCCGCGCTTGCGCCTGGACCTACGCACATGCGAGCCTGCACCTGCGGTCTCCACTCCGCAGGTGCGAAACACCAGACACCAGAAATCTTCAGCAACTTTTTATGTCCAAAAATTCACCCGTTAAGCATCTAAACACCCGAGGCCCCCAGGACCTCAACCAAAAATACCAACCAATCCTAAAACACCATACGAACTTAGTCAACCTTCAAACCACATTGAGTAATATCAAAACATGAATTATGCACGGATTCAACCTTAAGGACTTTGAATTTTCCAAATTCTACAAACGACGTCGAAACATATCAAACCTTGTCCGAATGACTTCAAATTTTACACACAAGTCAAAAATGAAACTACGAACCTACTATCACTTCTGGGATTCCATTCCGGGCTCGATATCAGAATTTTCACTACCGACCAAAATCGCCAAAAATCCAACTTTCACCAATTCAAGCCTAAATCTACTACGGACCTCCAAATCACATTCCGGACGCGCTCCTAAGTCCAAATCACCTAACTGAGCTAACATAATCATCAAAATTCAAATCCGAGGTCGATACACATAAGTCGACATTCGGTCGACTTTTCCAGCTTAAACTACCAAATAAGAGACTAAGTGTCTCAATTTGTTTTAAAAACTCAACACGAACCCTCCCGGCAACCAAAATAGTAGAATAAGATATGAGGAAAGTAGTTAATGGGGGATCGCGAATCTAACTCTCAAAACGACCGGCCGAGTCGTTATAGTTTCTCATTGTTTACTCTCCGAAAAACAAGGGGACTATCTGTATACGATCGAAATTGGGCTCGACTATTGCACAACATATCGGGCTCGGAACGCGAAAGGTTAAAGATCGACCCTGAGTCTCATCGTAAGAAGATGAGGCTAGAATGTTCGTCCTCAAGAACATTGAGCCCATCATCCCGGAATCGACCCTGGCCCTGAATAAGCTCGAGGAAACATTGCCGGTATAAAACAACAGAAGGCCGAAATACTGTAACCAATCGGATATTTCGGTAGGAATCTCGACACGTATCAGTAAAGAACTGGCAAATCAGCAAACCAGGAGATTTTTACCTTTTATAAAATTGTACCTAAAGTACGACTCTCCTACTATATAAAGTGGAGTCTGATTACCTATAAAACACATTGTAACATGCATCCTAAGGCAATATAATATTATTTCTAGTTCTTATTATCTTTTCATTCTGTTCCGGCATCGATAAAATAATTTTTGGCTCGAGGGCGACTAACCTTCTAAGGCTAAGATTATTCAACTTGTGTGGTTTGCATTTACTTTCTCATTATTTATTTCAATTTCGATCTGATTTCTCATTTCATATCGAGTTAGATCACGTATCTTAAAACCTCGTACAAATTCAATTGTTATCAGATTTGGAGAGTAAACACTTATTTTCAGTAAAATTATAGTTGAAATAAACTCGGATTACCTAATCACCATCCGAAGACTAGTGTAAAGAGTTGATTGCTTTGCGAAGCTTAGATGAACATGTTCTCATGCTTGAAGGGTGGATATTAATACCATGTTTGGCCTTATTTTTTCATTTGCACAAACTTGTTTTATATTTAAAAGAGCTCATGAGTATTAGTTTTTTGGTTTTCCACTTAGTATCCGATATCTACATTAGGACCCGATTAAATCCAAATTCGCACCGGAAAGTTCCACATTAGGAGTAAAATTCTTCCTAACAAAGGCGACTCCATAACTAGTGATTAGCAAATAACTCATCTTAGCACATAAATTACACGTGTATTTCGTATTAATTATTATACATTCGAAGAAGATAACTAACGAAAGTCGCATATCACATTTCTGAAAAAGTAATTATTTGCTTTTTGAAAGAATACAATAATCTTGTAAAATTGAAGTTTAAGTAAGACAAAATTATATAAGATAAATTAGTTCTAAAATTTAGAAGCAAATTCACAACAAAAACTTAACAAATGAAGCAAAGGTTGTTCACTTCCTACATGGAATCAAATGAACTTGGCATTTTCTAAGAAACGAATTAAATTATGTTGAAAGTTATAAAAAAAATTTCCTCAATTTTCAAATTTGTATTTTTATAAAAAAGATTTAAAAAAAAAGGACATTCCTAAAATTTTGTAACGCAAATTAAAGAGGAAAATACATTTTCATGAAGGAACTAAATCACCTTTAATCCCTCAAATCAAAAGTTAATAAAAGAAAGAAAAATAATGAGTCTCTTTGGCAATCATAGATCATTAACTATCGTAGATTGCTCTCATTTAATCAAGGAGTAATCATCTTGCTGAATTTTTTCTAACAAATTCTACTCAATAAACCCTTTTCCTGCATAATTAATTAGAGAGTACGGTAAAATCAAGAAGGTACTAGCGGTACTATATTAAAAGATTTAAATTTTTTGACACCATATTTTGAATTGTAGCTTCTAGCTGCTAAGTTGTGATTTAATATAGTACGAGTTAAATAAGAAAATAAATAAATTATTGAGATGTCAATATCACCATAAAAAAAAATTATAAGAATTTTGATATTCAAACACTCACCAAACGTGGCCTAGATATAATAGCAGTTTAAGGTCCTATAAGAGGAAAATTAAAGAAGTAGAGGTAGAATCCAAAACTGTTCTGTTTTTGGCTATATCTTTTGAACCTTTACTTGAAACTGATTTTGCAATTAAAGCAAAAACAGAGAATCTGATCACATTAATCTGTAAGATGTTGAAAAAAGTCATATAACAAGGGCAATTTTGTCCATTCAAGTAAATATTCCCATTCCGTTCTTATCAAAGTATGTGGAATTAAAGTCAAAAAACGTAGCCGACCGCCTCAAAACGCAGAATCTTGAAAAGTAAAAATTTCTTATTTAAAAAAAAAAAAGTAACATTAATTTAATTCCGTTTTCTCCGTACAGAGTCAAAAGATTCCTTTGGCTAAAACTCGTTATGTATGAGACACCGTATTTCCCAGTTAACTCAAATATGCGACGACCCGAATGTGAAAAAAACTATCGAATCTTTCAAGCTTTTGGTATCAAAATTTCCACTTTTACCCTCGTTATCGTTGAAAAGTGTAACTGTGCTATATAAATATCAGACTTCTTCACCCTCTTCTATTCATTCATTTTTTTCTCTCTGGGCAATGCGAGAAAAAAAGATAGAGAACTAAATATCTGACAGAAAAAAATTATGGATTCAAGTTCTAAAGAACTGAATTTGGATTTGAACTGTGTTTACGTACCGAAAATCATTTCAGATTTTTTAACAGAAGTTTCTGCCATAGATGATATATCCAAGAAATTAACAAAGCTCAATCACTTTGTTGTTTCTTTAGAAGAAGAACTCAAAAAGATTGAAGCTTTCAAACGGGAATTGCCCCTTTGCATGGTTCTCCTAAAAGATGGTCGGTTTCTTTTTTCCATTTAATTCTATTTTTCTGTCTTTTTCATTTTTTTCTGCTTCCCCTTTAATTATTTTTGGTTTTAATTAATTTGGCAGCTATTGAGAGATTAAAGGAGGAAGCTTTACAGTATAATAAGGGCAAAAATAAAAGGCCTGTGGTGGAGGAATTCATCCCATTGAAGGGTAATTCTGAAGAAAGTGGAAGGGTAAAAAAGTCAAATGATACAAGTGATAAGAGAAACTGGATGAGCTCTGCTCAGCTGTGGAGCACCCCAGTTCACTATGAAAGCATTGATCTTGGAAAGCAGGGACAGTTTTTACAGCTAAAATCTGTAAGATTCTTTTTTTATTTATTTATCAGAATTACTAAAAATCTTATTTTTATAATTGAAAAAAAAAGAAGAAGGAAAGAGTTTATGAGGTTGGAAATTTTTGACATTTTGTTCGTGTGTTTGAACTGTTGATATCAGAGTGGTGTAGAAGGGAGAGATAGAGAGAATGAAAACCAGTTAGGAACATATAAATTGAAGAACGAGAGAGGGGCATTTACGCCATTTCAAGAAAATTCTGCCCGATCGGTGAAAGATGAAGAAAATGGTTTACCAGTCAATGATTTATTCCTGTGTATGACAGTGGGAGAGAGAGAAAAGGATACAAATCCAGTTGATGTGAGTGTGAAAAGAGATAACGGCGGCGGCGGCAGAACAAATGGGTGTAGTAGTAATTTTATACAGGAAAAATCACAGCAGAGGAAACAGAGGCGTTGCTGGTCTCCAGAATTGCATCGTAGATTTGTTGATGCTCTTCATCAACTTGGAGGTCCCCAAGGTTAGAACACTTTTTCCTTTTTAATTTTCATTTTCCTATGACAATTGTGTTTGCTCATATCAATTATTTCACCTAACCAGTAATTCTCTCCATCAAAATTTAAGGGAATCAAAGAGTACTTTTTTTAAAACCACTTTTTATTCTCATTTTTAATGCTAGCCTTACCTATTCCATACGTTTGTTTTTTCTTTTCTTTTATTCTAGAAAGGGTAATGGAAAACTTTCATTACTGTGTATCATTAAAAAAATCAATGAAAAATGGTCAAAAATACCCTTAATATATTAGAAAGGGCTCAAATATACCTTTCGTCAATTTTTTGGTCTAAAATTACCCCTAACGTTTTGTTTTGGGTTCAAACATACCCTTAAAACTAACGGAACCCGCCTGAGTAAAATTTAATCTTTAAAATAGCCACATGACATTTTCTGAGCTTGGCACGTGTATAATTTAGTACTCTCTTCGGTTCACAATAAGTGACAAATTCGCTTTTAGTACGCCCATTAAATTCGCTTTTTAGGGATATGTACATATGGGTTATTTTGTAAAAACAAATTGAATTCTTTCTTGATTATATTACTGGACACTTATTGTGGATCAAAATGGAAAAGGAAACTGATCACTTATTGTGAACCGGAGGAATTATTAATTTTAAATCCACGTATTTATTAAATAATACCCGGCTCGAATGGGTCCTGAACCTGGAACCCACTTAACTAAACAAAAACATAGGACCCCACTGTTCCTTCTTCCTCATTAGATACAAATTATCCAACCAAAACATTTAATATAATTTTGAACTTATTTCCTGCAGTGGCTACACCAAAACAGATTAGAGAGATCATGCAAGTGGATGGCCTGACCAATGACGAAGTGAAAAGCCATTTACAGGTACTTTTTAATTTCTTTTCGAGTTGTGCTTAACAAATAAGAGTCTCGTGTATTGCTTCATATGACGTGATTAGAGGCGGATTCAGTATTTAAAAATTGATTCGTCAAATCTTTGAGTTCTTACCACTAATTAAACTCAGGAAACATCCGAAGTTATGGATTCAGAACTTAATATGGATTGAAACTTTAATGTTTTTTCAAATATGTATTTTCTGTGTCAAAATAGGAGCTCAATTTGATTGTATACTCCATCAGCCAATGCACGTAATGATGGAAAACTTACTCCTTAATTTCAGAAATTTAGACTTCATGTCCGACGAGTCCCAGTATCGGGTTGTTCATGGTCTGAAATAGGAGAGTCTTCAAAGACAAATGCTACACAATCTGGTTCGCCTGAAGGCCCTCTTCATTTTACTGGTTCAGGTTCAGCTAAAGGTGTGTCTAACAATGAAGGAGAAACAATGGAAGAAAATGAAGAAGAGGATAATAAATCAGAAAGTTATACTTGGAATGGACAAATTCCAAAGACCATCGAAGCTCATGTTTAAACATCAAGTAGCCATAAATTTTGCAGCTACAGACAGAAATAGGACAGACAAAACATAGTATAACAAATAAGTGAGAATGGCGGAGTTCTTTAAAAACAGGAAATAGATATCTGCTGATTTTAATTAACAAGCTGCTTGTGCGAAATCAGGTTTAACTTTAAACATCTTTGATTGTTTTTCTTTTTTACATTGTAAGTAGGACTCATAATTTGGATAGTCAGATATTGATACAGCTGGTAGGGTCCGGTGAAACTGGAGAGGAATTATCAATATACAAACTATATTAAGCTTTATATACTGTTCAAAATGCTTTTAGTATTAATTCTCTCCAATTACTTTGTTCATATTTATAATTTGGACAGCCTATGCTTGTCGTAGCAGTGCGGATGTGAATGTGTTGCTTGTGAAAGACTCAAATAGCCGCTCACCTAACCACTTAAATTAAAAATAGCTGACGGAGATATAATATATATGCATAAATTATGTATTATATGTGTATAGTTATGTATAATTAATGTATAATCTATGTATATGGCTAGAAAAAGTAAACAATGAATATGGCCGGCTATTTATGTAAAGATCCCTTTGGCACATGATTACATCAGGTAGCCACTCTAAGGGGCTGCTATTTAATAGTTAACCAGTGCATCCTGAATTTCAGTTTTCCAGTTTAATTTTTCACGACGAAAATATCCTGAATTGTCCTGAAATTAAGATTTTTAATTTAAAATTTTAGGGCGAAATAAATAATGTCTAATCTTTAAATAGCATCTATGAGAATAGATATGTGCCCCTACTAATTGTACTTCATTACATATATTGCTTTGTCCTATAATTAAGCTAGTTCACAACTTCATATTGTACTGTAGAGCAAATTCTCCCTATCCGACTTGGTCAAATCGACTCTAGAGAGAGCAATCAGGATATTTAGTTTGGAAAAGATGGGTAACTTTTAGTCATACTTCTTCTGTTTCAAATTAACCATCTTCTTTTCGAGAAAAGAGTTCGAAATTTAGTAGGCGTTTGGACATGAGAATTGTAAAATTTCAAAAGATGGTGAAAATTTTTTTCAAGTGAAAATAGTATTTTAAATTTAGAGTTTTGTTTGGACATAAAATTCAGTTTGGGTTGTTTTTGAAGTTTTATGAGTGAAAATTTGAAAAATAGCTTTTTGGAGTTTTTCAAATTTTCGAAAATTTTCAAAATGCATCTTTAAGTGAAATTTTGAATTTTTATGAACAAATGCTGATTTCGAAAAAAAAAAAAATTTTGGAAAAAAGGAAAAAGATTTATGTCCAAACAGGCTCTTGGTAGGCGTTTGGACATAAGAATTGTAAAATTCCAAAAAAGTGGTGAAAAATATTTTCAAGTGAAAATGGTATGTAAAATTTAGAGTTGTGTTTGGATACATATTTCAGTTTGGGTTGTTTTTGAAGTTGTGAGTGGTTTGAGTGAAAATTTTGGAAAACAGTTTTTTTGGAATTTTTCAAAATTTCGAATATTTTCAAAATGCATTTTCAAGTAAAAATTTGAAATTTTATGAACAAATGCTGATTTTTAAAATAAAAATAATTAAAAAAAAAGAAGAAATTATTTGTTTTAATGTCCAAACGGGCTCTTAGTAACTAAAACTGAATCGTGGACATGGGGTGCCTATTTACTCAAACCCTGTCGGGGTTTTTTGCATCCGTACCCAGTTTTTGTGCCACGTTTTAACTTACTCGCTTTGTAAAAAAATTGCATCCGTACCCGCTTTTGCGCATAACTTCAGCATGCGGGGCTGAAGTAGCAAATGCAATCACGCAAAACTTCAGCATTCTAGTAGACGAGCCTGAAGTAGCTTGCGAACTTCAGCTCTAGTAAATGGGAAAGTTTTTGTCTTTGTAAATGGGGAACTTCAGCATACGGGGCTGAAGTTCCCCAGTTATAAAGACAACAACTTCAGCATACGGGGTTGAAGTTCCCCAGTTTACAAAGACAAAACTTCTAGAGCTGAAGTTTTGTCTTTATAATTGGGGAACTTCAGCCCCGTATGCTGAAATTGTTGTCTTTATAACTTGGGAACTTCAGCACCGTATGCTGAATTTTTGTCTTTATAACTGGCGAACTTCAGCTTAACTGGTGAACTTCAGCTCAGCGAGGGAAAGGGGAGCTAAAGTTATTTAAAAAGTGGGTACAAGTTAAAAGTTTTAAAAAAAACGGGTATAGATTAAATGAGGGCGACCAAATAGGGTGGCCCGTACAATTTTACAACCCTGTCAAAGTAAGTGAGAATGTGGCCCTAAAATGGGAACCTTTTAAACAGATATTCCTAAAAATAACAAATATACTAAATGTTATCTTCCCTTTTATATCTTTTGCGCAAAAAATAAGAAAGAATTACAAGAAAATATACGTGACTTCACACCATAACAAAAAATGGTCCATATTTTAAGTTTTACATAACCTAGCCTATATTGTACATATTTTGAAAGCACTAGCAAATTCAGAACATGTGTTCTTACAACCACTGCTTCTAAAAGCTATGGAGTTAACATTGTGTTCTCACAAATATTGCTTTCACTCTCTCTTCTTCTCACATTTTCTACATATGCTTCAAGGGACCGTGTATTCTCTGCTTCTTCCGCTTGTCACCTGGTTACAATGTAAGAAAAATGAAGAGTAGAAGTTCACTATTGAAGGCCATTCAAAGTTTTACTTTTGAAAATAAGATTTTTTGAGATTGTTAATTGTTTGGATTGAGTGGTGTTCAAATTGATCGAAAATATCAAAAGGAGTTCAAAATTTGAATTTGAAGTGATTTGGAGTAGATTTGAGCTAAATTTCAGAAAAGACGCAAGGAAGAAGACGAAGTCAGTTTTTTGTATAATTATGTATAATCTTGTATAATAGTGTATATGAGTGTATAAACACATCTTATACACTTTTATACACCTTTATACAAACGTCTATATACGAACTTCGCCCACGATTTTTAGTTGCAATTCTTGTTCAAAACCAGTCCAAATCTCCATTAAATGACTTCAAATTTTATATACAACCTCCTTATACTATTTCTAGCAAGTCTAAATAACACCCACTCCAAATTTCTTACAAAACCAAATTCGGAATTTAAACCCACATATTTAAGCTTGTTAAAAATCTAATTTTTACAACTCAAATGGATTTGGTTTATTGAACTAATATTTGAGTCACAGTTACTGATTCAAAAACTAATTTAAAAGCTTGAGCAATCTTTTTTAAAAATTAAATAGTAACTTCGAGAACCTATTGGAGCTGGATGTTGAATCTTATCCTATAATTTTTCGGCTAGTTGGTTGTAAATTAAAATATGGGCTATAAAATTGAAAAGTAGGGAGCCCGATTGTTCTTATGTGAAATTTTTCCAAAAAATAACGCCAATAAAATTCTTTGCAACGTGTCATGTGGGAGTTACGTGATAGCTTCTAGTAAGGAATCAGGCTGGAAAACCAAAATTTTGAGTGTGTATATTACTGGTATATATAGGTTGTATATTTCCAACTACGAAGAATACCACTTTTAGCTTCTACCTTTGGGGCAAAATGTATCGTCCGCACCTTCTGTTTGGGTCGGAATTTGTTGAGGATCCGAGTGCAAAGGGTCTTGGGAGAAATTCAAAAATAACCAGCTTTACAAGTGGTCATTCAAAAATAGCCATAATTTTAAAGTAATCGAAATTTAGTTATTTTTCATGTAAAGATAAATTCGAACGAAAATACGGTTCAAAATCCGGAAAATACTCCAGCATCATATACTGGAATTCCAGTATAATATACTGGAACTCCATTATATTATACCGGAGTTCCAACATAAGTATACTAGAACTCCAGTATATTATCAGGGGCTGTCCGACGAGCTTTGTGTCCTAAAGCCAAATTTTATGAGGGGCCTTAACTTTTTTGTATATAAAAAAAATTTATTTATTTATTTGAAGTCTCTTTTTCTAGCGTTTCTTAGATACAAAGTTATTAATAATTTTCTTATAGTCAATAACTCCTAATAAGTCTTTCTTAATTGACAATATAGCTAATCTATTTAACCTTTTTTGAGACATTGTTGATCTTAGGTAAGATTTTATCAATTTTAATTTTGAAAACTTTTTTCCGCTGAAGCGACGGTAACAAGAGTTACTAACATTATTCCATAAGCAATATAGGCATTGGAAAAAGAATCAAATCTTTTTATTTGTTTGAGTGTATCAGTTAAACTGTTATCTTCTAATTGTACTATTTTTCTTAATACTTTTAATTCTGAAAATAAATCTAAACCATCAATATCGAATTGATTATTATGCTTTAAGGAACATTCAAGATTAAGGTATATTTCTTTAAATTTTTATCATTAGTTGATCTTAATTTTTACCGCTAAATAGAAAACCAAAAATATTTTCATATGCTTCGAATTGTTCAAATCTATTTTGAAGTGAAACAAATAGCCTTGTCTACTATGTATAAAGTAACCAACTCCAAGGACTCTTCGAAGATTTTGAGATTTCATCATCGACATTCTCATCAAATTTTTACTTCATATATATTACACGTTTTTTATGAACTTCGAGTTCGATATTCATTTCAAGTGCAATTTTCTTGGCAGAAATCATAGCAGTTACAAATTCGTCTTCTTTATACTTGTTAAAGAAAGAAATCAAACTTTTTCACTTCACATAACATTTTTAAAACTTATACATAATCTATTAGGTGTAACAAAAAAATGGGGCCCCCACAAATCTGGAGCCTAAAACAGTTGCTTTACTTGCTTTATGGAAGAGCCGACCCTGTATATTATACTGGAGTTCCAATATAATATACTGGACTTCCAGCATAATATACTGGAGTTCCAGTATAGTATACCGGTCCAGCATAATATGCTGGAAATTCATACACAAGTGCTTCAATCTCCAGTATATTATGCTGGAACTTTCTGCGTGTTGGAGTTCTAGCATAATATGCTGGAAGTTCATACACATGTGCACCGATCTCCATTATATTATGCTGGAACTTTCTGTGTTGCAGCAAAATAGTGGTTATTTTTTGATGACTTTGCAAAGGCTGATTATTTTTAAATAATCAGTCCGAAAACTGACTAGCCCTCGCTATTTTTACAAGGTGCTAGGCTGTTAACGATATTGAAGAGCTTAGTTAGGATGGGTGGAACTACAACCCCTCGAACTGGCTTGATAAAGTCTGGGACATTAGATAAGCTGGCTAGGGATTTTGAGATTCCTTTTTTACTAAAAATGTACCGAAGGCAACTGACACTTAAACTAGAACTATATAGATTTATATAGAGGCCACAGGGAACTCCCCCTGGACCGCCATAGAATCAAGGGCTATCAGAGTCCAGGAAATGCATGGCAGGGAACTTCTATAGGCACCTTCCTAAGCAACTGATCTAACTTGCACTGCTTATCTATAGTCTTCCACGTCCATAGGATTCCACGGCTTAGCCATAGGAAAGAACAGGTTATGCATTTGAAATTACTCTTTAGGGAAAGGGATCAAAGAAAGCTGGTGCCTCGTCAGAAAGATTTGGTTCGTAGAGTGGAGGCCATTCCCCAAGATATTGGTTTTAAGCTCCTCTCCTTACAGTCAAGTGGATTTCAGCTCATGCGGATGACTTTTTGTCTTACGACACGGCATGGTAATTGATTGAGTGCGCTTTCCTTTCTCAATGGCACAGCAAAAACACCATATTTCGGGTTTGGATATCATAGGAAATGGGGCCCTATAGAAAGGTTTCCAAGTGAACACCCGATGCTATGTCAAAAGCATGAATTTTAGCTGTCGAATGAAACTACTAAATACTAAATGTAGGAATTCCAACTGGAAAATTCATGAACCAAGGTCCCGCGTATCACGTTTTTTCAAGAAGATTGGGACTCTCAGGGAATAGAGCCAATCGTAGTAGTATATACCCTATCCATATAAGGCATCTTCCGGGCCAGAGGCCCCCCTTCTTTTGAGGTAGCATTTCAAAAATGAGTTGAACTGGAATCATCTATTTAGGCACCTGCTTCAAATGGAGCTTTCAGAAATCCCTTCGCTAAGGGCGGAGGTTTTTCTATGCTACATGCCCTAGGTCTGACCGTCTACCTTTTGTTTTGACTTTTCTTTAGTCAGGAATGGCTCCCACGGGACTTGAAAAATAGGTTTCAACTATCAATCGTTGCCCTTATGTTGAGGAGATTTGGAAGCACTTGCTGAATACCCTCCTAGCCAGGGGATCCCCCTTGCCCTTGCAAGATGAGGCCGAGTAGGTGATGCACCATTATCCGGGGCATGGTCTCATTAGCTCTATTATGAAACTGCTTTTTTTTGGAAAACCATATATAATACTTGGAGGGAGCGAAATGCCCAGATTTTCAAGCAATCGTATAAACCGGCAAGGGAGGTTTTTTACCAGATTTACGCATAAAGAAAAGGTAGGATTTCAGCTTCCAAGTTGAAGTACTCTAATTCGACCCGTGACCAGCAGATATTAGCCAAAAAGGGCTCCTTCCCCTTCTTGCTCCCATAGAAGCATGAAAAATGGAGTTTAACCATTCTGAAACCAAGAAAGACTTTATTTCTGCCTATAGAATGATTCTTCCACGACTCTCGCTTGGGTTCTAACTTCAAACTTCATAGGAGTTCTGACCCACTTGACTTTTTGGTCTGGCCAATTCGAGTGGTAAACGCGGCTTCCAAAGAGGTGGGTAAATAAAATAGGACCGAAAGGGAGGTCTCATTTTCGCATTTGATCCTGGAAGAAGGGAAAGCAAATTTTACCGCTTACCCTCACTAAAAAAGGTAAAAAAGGATGAGGAGCAAAGACACATAGATTAGTGTTTTTCATGAGGAGATTGTTCTGACTCTTTTCAAATCATCATCATAGGAGAGAGAAAATCACCCCTTCCACTCGTTGAGAACGATTGCCTATAGTCCACCTTTCATTCGATCATGCAAGAAGAGAATCACTTTTTGGTACCGAAAACAAAGGTTCGAAATCCCAGTTGTGGCAAAGGTATTGAAGAGCAGATAGACCCGAAAGATTCCAACCTTCTAGATGGAGCCAGGTTAGGTCACTTCGATCGCTTAAGCCCTTACTAGGGTAGAGTAGGACGCTTTAGTTGGAAAGGTTATATGGTCTATAATTCTGCCACCTGTGAAAGAAAGGTTGCCAAAGATGTTATGAATGGAATTTCCACCGATTGAGGAGAAAGAGCCAGCCGTAGTCCCACTAATCTAATGTAATAAAGGCCAATGGAACATGCTTATCCTCGGTCAGGAGGGAATTAGGCTCTCTCATTGCTTCTTTCATTCCATCTCCGCTCCTATTCATCAAGTTCTACAAGACTTGAAGACACGTGCCTAAGAAAAGCGATTGAGCAAAGAAGGTTCGCAACGCAATTGAGCTAAAGTGGGAAAAAAAGATCCCACTTTCACAAACTATGCTTGATCACATGGGACTTTGACTATGGATACATGACCCTTTAGACTTGATATTAATGAACAAAAGCTGTACAACCTTGTTCAGTTACTTTCAACAATCTCTTATCTTCTATTAGCATTAGCTGGCAGAAGCACTACAGACTGAGAATGGAATAATGTTGCATTCAGATACTGGCTCTTGACCAGATGGAGTAGTTAAATAGAAATATATTCCTCGCCCTAGAAATAGCCCGCTCTAAAAAGAAGTAGTCTGTTGCCCAGGGGAGGGGTTCATTTGGTAGATTAGTCCTATGGATGGGTCTCCATATGGTCTCTTTTTGGGATCTCTCGGTTATCAGTCGAGGAGACTGTCCCTTTCTTAAGTGATTATGTGCTTTTCGGTTTACATAAGTATTCACTTTCGGGAGAAGTTGGGGGAAGAGTGCATTTCCATCACGAAAGATTCAATCCAGCCACAGGTTCCCCTACAGCTACCTTGTTACGACTTCACCCTAATCGAAGACCCCTTCCTTCGTAGATCTCTGCATTTCACCCCGATCCAAGAATTTTTTGAATATAGGGAGACTCGCGCCTGCGTGCTGCAAGATCGAGTTTGACTTGCTCAATGAACTCGATCTCCTTTCTGTATTTCTCTACCGAGCCCCATTCGGGGTTTTTGTCTAGCGCGTCTCGCTTCTCGAAAAAGAAATCCAGAAAGTCCTTGGTAGGATTGTAGGCAGCATTCCCCCTCAAGACAGGATTCCGAGACAGAATCTCTTGAAAGAGAGAAAAACATGAATGTTTTCTCTCCCTGATCTGGAGATCTCTGTTCTCAAAATAGAGAAATATGTAATCGTCCTTCTGAGAGGAACAATTGTTGAGTGCCGTCTTTATTTCTGACCAATACTCCCCTTTTCCTTTTTCAAGGAGAAAAATGCAATTTTCCCTTTCGAGCTTTCTTATTCGATTGCCCAAGAGTCCTCCATACTCTTATATGGAATTTTGAAAGAAGCTTCCCCCGTTTCTTGAGAAACTATTTCGAGTGCAGGAGAACTCGGACCCTGCGGTGGTCGAACCTGAGAGGGAAAAGGTAGGGCATCGGGAACCTACGGAGGTACCCCTTGTCTCCCTCTCAAAGCTTCTTCTATACTTGGAAAAAAAGGAATGACAACTTCCAACAACTCCTGCATTGTTATATTTAGTTATTCGATTAATCCTCCTCTTCTTGTTCTATTGATCAAATCCAGCAGCGCCACGCCGATAGAAAGAGTGTTGCTACTAAGCTAAGTTGCTGTTGGGGAACTCGGTATAAGCAATTTGGTGCTTCCGCCTTTACTAGGCTTCACATAGCTCCCCCTTTTCTTTTCAAATTCCTTAATAGCAACTAAATTCAGTCTTCGAGACCCCTAAACTGAAATTTACTTGTATGACAGAGATTGCCATAATACCTTATACCTCAAAGTTATCCTTATCTTAATAAGACTAATTGACTAAATTTTTTAAGAAAAGCTTAAGATTAAGCATATAAGTCGTTTTGTTAGTGCAATGCGCCCTATTTAGTCATACCTTAAGGTTGTTAGAGCATACTAATGTTCACTTTCTTAAAGTTAGCTCCTAAGCAGCTTTCGCCTATCATTCAATCTATGATAATCGCTAATTAATCGATTAGAAAGTGGAAATTTCAGACTGAGTTAATATGAGGTCGGCGCTAAGAGAGTTTATTAAGAAATTACTTAAGTCAAGTTCTTGTGCTATATCTCGTTCGTGATCCCCACTTGGGAATCACATCACTCCCTTTTGACTAAAGTTCTTAGAAGAGGGAATGCTTCAGAATTAGACTAGGGGCATTGCNGTGAATCACATCACTCCCTTTTGACTGAAGAGGCAATGCTTCAGAATTAGACTAGGGGCCTTATGCCAATCAACATCGTTCGTTCTCCCCGCCCGGGAAGAACTTCACTCCCAAGACGTTAAGCTAGCAATACTAATAGGTTTAGGCTATGGCACCAATCCTCAGTAGAAGTCAGTTTTCCCCCTCTTTCCTATTCAAGAGTTCTCCTCCCTAACAACACACTGTATATAATCTCTCTAAATGGCCAATGTGAACAGTTCAATCAAACTTGTATGTGTGAAGCATATTGAAAGTGACATTGAATCAAAGCACAAATTCCCTAGAATGTTTGAACTCAGACATGACAGAGAAGGTAGTAAAAAATGGTACGCTAAGCTCCTTGCTTCGTCGCTTCTGTTTTCAGTTATTCAAAGAATGATGTTTTAAGCATCTCTATATGCCAGTCATCTATCTGACCTGACAAGGAGGTCGACTTTGATATCTCACCCCTGATCTCTACGGTTGGTTGAAGGTGTCTTGGAAGACGGGTCAAAATCAGATCTGGATAGAAGATTCATCTACGCTAGCAAAAGGGCTGTCAGAAAGAGTCCAATCCCGAGGAGATTTCATGTGTGAAATTTCTTTGTTTAATGGAGGTGAGTTCAAGGGCTTCTTTGATCGGGAAATGCACGCACTTCTTTTGTTGTCATTAAGGTCCCTTCCCCCTGAGTTCAAGATGTCCCTTCCGCTTCTCTTTCACTACTTCCCTCATTGGGATTGGTCAAGCTCCTTCACTTATTGCTCGATCCGATCCGGAACCTATTGGGATAGCACCTTTTCCTCCTATTTAGTAGGTCTTTTTGCCCGTTCAGTTCCTCTACTGGTAGTCTAGTTGTAGTTTTGAGCGGGTGAACCCATGTTCTATCTCGTAGTCACCTAAGCGGCAGAGTCTGTAAACTCAAATGGTCTGAGAGTTGCCTTTGGTTTCTGAACCTCTGAAACTGGACTTACGCGAACTACTAAGATCCTCTTCCTCCTTCATCACTCTCTATCTCCGGCCCTTGCCATTAGTTAGCTTGCACTTCTCTTGCTTGCCCTTTGAGTTTTAAAAGTCAAGGTGCCTTTCCCTTTTTCCTTTTTCTGCCTTACCTCTTACTGAAGTGAAACAACTGACTGTTGTCTACCTTTGATTCTGTCTTCCGGGTGAAGGTCCTGCGGAGGTCTATTTTAGTGATCAAAATTGATTAGGGAAAGTGACCCATGATGAAAGGAGCTATTGACCTGAGTGGTTTTCTATTTATATTTGAAAAGCAAGGTAGGTTAGTTAACGAAAGGGTAAGGTGAGGCTGGAATGGGATATAGTAAGTGTGCCACGAGTGCTCCCTTCTAAGGCTTCTGCTTCTCTCTAATAACGAGAAAATGACTCTTTCAGAAAGCAAAGCTACAACTCTTCTGTCTAAGCCATCTAAGCTAGAACTTAAGGTCGACACCTTTCATTTCCCTATTTGATTTAGTAAGGGGGAAAGGCAGTCCACTTAACATATACAGAAGATCGATATCGCATAGAAGGCCTGATATCGCCTTATTTGAGATACTGATTCAAGTCTTAGTACTAACGAATGATCAAAGTCAACAGTCAGTCTTTCAGGTACGCCACCTCCTAGAATAGCAAGATCCTTCTTATTAGAGCAATCCTTACTTTTCTTCCGTGGCTTTCCTAAAAGGGTCCTAGGGCCCAATCAATAACAATACTCTTGATGCAATGGACTGACGGTTTAGGCTAGGGCGCCAACCCTCATTAGAAGTCAGTTTTCCCACGTCCGGTAGACTTTCTTTCTACAACCTTGACTTTCACTAATAGAATAGTTAAAGGTAATTAGAATAGGCTGAGAAAAGCGCTAATAGAGAACCTTACGATATTACTTAAGTAAAGGTGCGTAGCAGTTGTTCTTTCAAGCTCAAAATAGGCCATCTAGTGCTATATCTCGTTCGTGATCCCTACCCGGGAATCACATCACTTTTTTAAAAGCACCCCAAGAGAACCTTTTAAAGTTATATTAGTACCCTTTACTTAAGAGATTACTTTCTTAGTAGTTGCTAAAGGCTTCTTTCTTCTATATCAGGAATATAGTAAAAAAGTGATGTTCAACTTTGATTTTTCTTCAACAATAAGTGATAATTATTTAAATAAATAAAAGACAAAAGAAAATTAAAATAAAGATATAAAGCAATGGAGCCGTCATAGTCTGTTTTAACTCCTCCGCAAGGAAGGAACAAGGCGCTGACCCCTTTCCTTCCCAACCTAATCTTCCTTCCATATACCATATAGGCGTGGTATAGGAGAATCCCCAGAACTAGGCTTGAAGCTTCATTCAGATCGATTCCAGTTCCCGCTACGCCACATCAATCCATTATGGCTCGACCCTCTTCCTTAGCAGCTACAGATTCTCCGGGCAGCCTGCGTGGATCAGTACACTAGTTGGACGAGCAATGGATTATATCAGCCCGATTTGTAACAAGTTTTCTTTGTCGGGCATGGAGAAAGATCCAAGGATTGCTCCGGGGTAGACCACTCTGCAGAACCCCTTTGGACGATTGCTTGTCCTTGCCGCTATCTTTCATTATGATCGTAGATCTTAGCTTGCCTATACGGTGGATATCTATTTTCTCTGTAAGAAAGTAGCTTCTAGAGAAATCTCATAATTGCTGCTCTTAGCTGGGGACACGAGACCCTAACTAAAATACCAAAGTCGGTGCTTCCTGTAGCTGATAGCTCTTGAATTCGACTTTCAACTTGATCTTAGAGAGAGGGGGTATAAAGTAGCTAGAGTACGCTTTCTGCTTTAGGCCCAGCCGCTAGCCTAACTAACTAACCCTTGCTTTGGCAAAGAAAGTAGCTCTTAGAACGAGGGATAAGTCTCAGGAGTGGAAAGATCAGGAAGTTTCCCTGGTGAAAGAAAAAAGCCTTGCTTCGCTCTTTCTCGCCTAACTGAGAAAGTAACTCCATGCTTTCGGGTCATTCTTCGGAGTAAGGGAAAGGAATACCAAAACCTAGGTCTCTTTGAATCCGATGTCGGAATAAGAGATAAAAGCTTGTTAGCAGTCTAGCGATCCTACGCTCATTTTAGTCAGTGCAGTCAGTCCAAGCATAGTAAGAATAAGTAAGGAAAGTCACTAGGGAAGTAGGCTTAGCCCTTTCGGTTCTAGTGCTTGAGTACTCCTATCCCTAACCCTTTTCCCGTACAAAAGGAATAAGGCATATGGGTATACAATTGTAAGGTCGCAGTCCAACGATCCAATCCAATTCTCAATTAGGGGTGGCTAATGTGAGCCAGTCTGTCTTGACCCCTCTTCTCTTAGTCTTTTACTTGTTTTTGCAAACCAGTGCGGATCTCCTTTCAAAGAGACTTTTCAAATATAATAAAGAATAGAATCTCTTCTCCCGGTTCTCAACGGAATTCTCTGTGAGAGAAACAACTTTGCTTCTCATTTGTGTAGTCTCGGAAATCTTCCTAGGGAGCTATCAAGACTCTTTGTGGAACTCCGAGAAAGGTAGACTTAAGTTCTTCCCTTTTTGTCGTTGACTGACTCACTTAGCCATCACTCCACCTGCCCGAACACTCGCCACGATGAGTGCGGCCACAAGTAGAACATGAATGTGACCCTGTCTGAGATGATCCACCTCTCTATCTCTGAGTCTGCTGCTGGCCCTGCTGGGCTGGGGGTGCCTCGGAAGTAACCTGAAGTGATATCTGAGTAGGTCTAGACTGACCACGACCATGCTTGCCCTTGATCCCAGATGGAGCACCATGCTGTCCTCCTGTAGTCTTGACTTCTTGCTCTCCCTCTCGGCTATGTCCCGCCTCTTAGATGCCTTGCACCTAAGGGTGGTATCCAACACATCGGCATAAGAACTGGTCCGAACAATCCCAGCAATTACCATACGGTAAGCCCACCTTTTCTCCCCCCCTAAAACAAAATGAAGCTTAGAACTGCCAAAGCCAATTATTGTACTTCTTAACCCTGTTTTTGTGATACTCTCACATTAAACCCTACTATTCCATTAAGGTAACGAAAAGAAAAACTGAATTCCTAAGGTGGAGAGCAAAAGCAATAAAGAAAAGAAGTTAAAGAACATTCAAATGCGTCGACATAAATATGACTGATTCTGTGTCAATACATTGTAATTTTTTCAAGTTGTACTGTGACAAACAACTCAATCAATAGCCGACATGTTTATCCAAAAAGGATTCAGATGAAAAATTATATTACCTCATTTTGATTTCTGGTCTACTGGAAATTTAGTTGATAGTATAGCTTCAAAGTGGAATTGATGTGCACCCAATTCTACAGACATTGTTGATATAGTTTGCTACTTCTTGTGTAGCTTGTTTTTTAGTGATGCTTACTCTACTCTATTGGGTAATTTTAGATTGTCTTTATTGATGTTTCCTTGACAGGATTAGAATAGATTCATACTCAACATGACAATGGTGAAAATATCTTTGTGAAATTTCTGCAATTTCTCGAAATCTTTGAATGAATCTTCATTTTGGACAGTTCTTAGGTTACCCTAACAGACATGTGGGAATGAAGCTACTACTATCTTTTTTATGTTTAGAATCAGCCATACCTTTTTATGATATGTCCATCCTATAAATCTGCAAGAATTTTCTCATTGCTTTTGAACTCAACTCTTCATTTTTGTTTCGCAGTTTGTTGTCTTTGTATTTTTACAGGAGTTAGGCCTCTCAATATATTTGGTTTACAATCTTCCAGAGTGCGTGGTAAATCTAGGATTCAAAGTCATTGGGTTCTGCTATTCGTATATGTACTATCTTTTTTACACGCATAAATATACGTAGTTCAAATTAATCGCAATTAATTCTTAAACCCCTTGTGTTTAGTATAAATCCGCCACTAGAAGAATCCCAACGTATCAGCCTCTTTAATAACTTGATAATAACTATAAGGTATTTTTTGTATCATAAAAACCTATACGTAGTTCAAGACGAGGGGTCATCTTTGGCAACTGAATAGGGTCAGAGAGATATCTCCTTGATTAATAGTTGAACATGCTTGATGAACTTAGGGACATGTATATACAATACCTCGAGGTACAAGCATTAAAATGGTAAATTTTTGTTGTGTTGTTCTATGATAGTGGTTTCATCTTCTAGATTAGGCACTAAAACTGATANATGGCAATTTTTTGTTGTGTTGTTCTATGATAGTGGTTTCATCTTCTAGATTAGGCACTGAAACTGATCATTTTTTTATTCCTTCAAATTTTTTATTCAGGGGCCTGGATTTTTGGCTGTATTCTGTAATGGTTTTTCTACCTTTTTTTTTTCAACTGTTATTAATTTTGTCAGATTTAAAACTAACTGACTGTCCACGAATTCAGATATTCAATCCCACAATGATTGGAAATTATGCTTTCAGTACCCCACTCTTTTGAAAAATAGGCTTCTGTGCAAAAAATGGGGTGTAGAATGTGGAACCAAATCCCACTAGCAAGAGCCTATTTCATAATAAGGTTTCTAGAGGATTTTAAGTGCTTGTTAATTGCTTTGCCTCTATGGGCATTAGAAGAGCCATATTTTACCTATAATTTTTAAAAAAATGACAGCTTAAGATATTTTCTCTTACTCCCTCTTCTATCTTATCCTTTCTAGTCGAAATTTTCTTGGGGCAGTGGTACATGGCCATAAGCTACAGTACTAACATAAAAACAATACCAATTTCTTTAAGGGAAGAACAACTAAAGTATCTTGACATGGAAAAGAAATCACTTTATAAACCAAACAGCCATTCAACTAGATCAAAACCTGTAAGTAGTTAAATAGGAGAAATAGAACAAATTGCTTAACACATTACTCTTGTTAGTGAATCTCCATCTTTTTTTTTGGTTTCTCATCCGGTTTTCGGTACCCGCATTAGAATCCGACTAATATGGATTCGCGTCGCGTAGGGCCCATTTGGGGGAAGCACTCCTTACCAAGGATTTATCCATTCCCATGGCTCGAAACCGAGACCTCTGGTTAAAGGCGGAGCCGCCTCATCCACTGCACCACATCCTTTGGTGGTTTCCATCTTCAGTTGTCTTCAACTTGTGACTGAAAACAACAAGGTATGACCTAAATAAAACTTACCCACATCCCATGTCACATCCGGTGTGTACATCAGACCAATGAATGCAAGACATGTATATACACACTGTGATATGTATTATAACCCCCATCATAGCAAACAAGAAAATTTAGGATTACCAAACGGAATTTTATTCTTCATCTGCCATGTCACTCTTTGGATTCTACATTTGCTCTTATCATGTTCTTTGTGACGACCCGAAACCTCAAAATTTTATTTTTGAGGGAAAAATGGTAATTTGACCGAACCCATAGGTTCGAGCCGTCATTTACAACTTATCGGTACTGGTCGAATCGATTTCCGAAGATTCCGGATGAGTTTGTGTGAAACTAGTCACTTAAGTGGTTAAGAAGGGTTCCGACAATCAAAATCGGGCAAACGAGGTCGAAACAGTAATTTGACGGTGCATACAGGTTCGTATCGTCATTTGTGACCCATAGGAACTGGAATCGTGACCAAGGTAGTGGTAGTTGGTTGGCGATGAGTACGAACGACATGTACCTTCCTTTTTGTGGAAGATCCTTCTATCCTTGGAGACAAGTCTACACTCTTTTCAATCTTAGTAGAAGTTTTAGCCGATGAGGAGAGCTCAGTGGGAGCTAGATCACCACTGTCAGCTTCTGTCTGATCGAAATCATCGAAAAGCCATAGGTCGCAGTGCGCGTACTAAGACTAAGGCTAGAGCTCACTTCTTCCTTACTAGACCGATTTCCATGAATGAATGAAGAGGCTTGACTTTAGCTACAGGGCCGGGGGAACAAATAGGCGTGGGGAAGAGTCTGCAACAAAATCAATTGAATAGACAGAGAAGTCCGGTAAGCCTATCGATTCAAGCAAGTCCGACTAGTTTAGGCGCCGCCTTCCAGACTTCTAAAAGCGGGTGGTTTTAAGTCCAGAGCCCTATTCTGGTTACAGAGTGCGGGTAGCCGACAAGTAGGTTAGCAAACTGGTGAATCAATAGGCTTTTCTCCTGCCTTCGCTTCCAGGAGGAATCCTATCATCCATGGCAAAAATATCATATAATAAGAAATTACTTAAGTCATCGGTTCGAATCCTGTCCCCACCTAATCCATCTGAGGCCCGGCCTTAAGATTTGAGATTCCGTAAGTAACTCAGTGCAAGTAAGGACTTGGAAGAAGAAAATAAAATAGGAACAAGCGCGTTGGTTGTTTAGTTCGAAATGGAGATTCCTTTCCCCTATGATTCTAGGAACAATCCTCATCGCCCCTTCAATTCTATCCATAAGCCTCTATCTAAGAAGCCAATTAAACAAAATAAAGAAAAGAGACGATGACCTTATGCTTGAACAACCTTCTTCTCAAAAGAAACGGAGACCACTCGAAGAGGGAGAGGCCGAAGGGGAAAATGGAAATAAGGCGGAAGGAAATGGGGATGCACCTTATCTACAAGATAAGGAGGCTCCTATAACCCTTGAATTTGAAGGAATTCAAGTAAGTTTAGCCCCTGTATAGGATGGGGGGAAGTTCAATTAGAAGAGAATGCCCCCCTTTTTGACTTTCCACTTGCTAACGAACTTCTATCTCAGTAAAATGCAAACCTTGACCCGGAGTTGGAGGAAAACGAAGTCTTTCCTAATCTATCTCATAGTATTACTGAAAGAATATGGGCTCTTCAAGGAGATGCCGCCAATTCTCCTTCCTTAGGTGTAAAATGTGATTGATCCGTCAGAGTGGATAAAGAACTACCTACACTTTGTATTTCTGCTTAGTCTCGCCTGCTATCGTAAGAATCCTAAAGACCAGGTGACTGGACATCTTGCTTCTTTGCTAGTTCCCTTGAGTGGGTGTAAAACTTCCTTATTCTAGGTTATTTGGTACTGCCTTCTTTTGTGAACTCCTAGGAATTCCGTATAGAGAAAAAGACAGTCTTCAAGTTGAACTAGCTCTAGGGTTGCTGAAACCTCTTTGCCTTTGACGAAGTACATGTTTTTGAAGTTCCATTCTTTCCTAGCGGGGGAAAAGCTCTGCCTTAAGGAAAAGTGTATAACCCCAAGGCTCTGAACCAAGNCGGAGTACATGTTTTTGAAGTTCCATTCTTTCCTAGCGGGGCAAAACCTCTGCCTTAAGGAAAAGTGTATAACCCCAAGGCTACGAACCAAAGGAGAGAGGCTAGGTCTCAATCAATAGAAAGAAAAGCAAAAAGTCTTAGCCCACACTAAAAGAATCAAAATAGTTAACTGGCAAAAAAAAAAAGAGAGAGCGTTGAGAGAATCGGTATGGTCATAGCAAGATCTTTCTTAGTAAAACACAACCCACAAAAAAGGAATTGTGTATAGAGAGGAAGTCGCAGCTAAGAAATAAAAAAGGACGATGAAGGGGGAGCTAGCTTTAGTAGAAGTAGGGGCGGGAGATTCAATTAATCGAAATCTTGAAGGTGAAATTTAACCTCTACCTTAGAGGTAGATTAATAGCTTTGCCTTTCCTCATCCCATTTTTTTCTCTTTGATCCCACGCTCTTATCTTCCATTCGTTCTCTGATCGCCTCAGCCGCTCTCCTAGTTATCATTTCCATGACTCTCTTTTTCCCATTCATCTCAAACTTCCTCGTTGTGGGCGAGACTATAGTGTTGAATCTTTTTCCAGTAGCTGTTCTTGCAGTTGCAGTAGTAGCTGTAGTATCATCGAACTAATGGACGGATTGCAATGCAAGTACTAGAACTATGAATTTCTATCAATGTCGGGATAGACAGAGGTCTAGGATAGTATGCTGTCGGAGTGAGACCAGGGTAGAGTAAGGAAGTTAGACCGAAATGAAGGACTCAATTCCTCTAGAATAAAGGAGAGAGAAAGAAGAACCAATTCTATTAAAGAATATCTTATTTACTAGAATCGGCTGCTACTAGTCCAGGTTACCTCAGAGATAGATCCATTAGGCGAGAAAAAAGAAGGTAGTAAGTGCACTAACTCAAACCTTGTTCTTGGACGAAATGTACTGCTAACATAGGGGCACTCCTACTAATAAATGGAAGATCCAATTTCTTTCTCTTCGACGACACAATGCCTCACCTGCCCTCTGCTACACATCTCTTTCGTTCGCCCTAGACCCACCCACCAAATTGAACTCTTCCCTTTTTTGTTGGGTTAGAACGAGTATGAAGTCAGGGAGGAAGAAGAGAGGGAAGAAAGAATATAGTAATATTTACCTTTCCCAGCTCTCAGAAATGGAGAAGGAATCAAAAATCTAGTGAACCCCTCAAACTCCGTAGGTAATTCGAGACAATTCAAGAAGAATAAGATAAGCTAAGACAAAGAACTTGAACATTGACAATAGAAAGTTGAATACTACCATTCTTTCGCGTTGACTCTTCCGCGGAGTAGCCTAAAGAATCCCCCTTTTCGCTTATAACTCCTATAGAATGAGAGATTCGACAATATTCACTGATTAAAAAGAAACGTACACTTTCTTTCGNATAGAACGAGAGATTCGGCAACATTCACTGAGTAAAAAGAAACGTCCACTTTCTTTCATAAGAAAACTTCTTGTAAACTAAGATTAGTCTTAGATTAGGTAGGAAAGGGGATCACATCACCGACCATATCTATTATTAGTAGGAAGGTATGTACAAAAAACTATCTTTCTCTATTTGATTGACAATGTAAATCTGTTCGGATGATGTGATAATTTATGTAGCCGAGTCACGAGGACTTCTTCTTCTACTCCCTTCCCAGAAGATAGAGGGAACTTAGCCCCTGACAAAGTAGCAGCTGACATAGGAATAGCTGTCAAAGGAAGACCTCCGCTAAGATTCTGACTTATTTGGAAACTAGATTTGCTGCCCCTGCAGACTCTTCTTTTGAAGAATCTGATTTGCTAATATTGGTATACTGAATGGTCTTCCTTGACAACCTTCACTTCTAGAAGGAAGTAAGTAGAAGTTGAACCTCCTACATACATTGCAGGGAAGGACCCCTCCAGTGGCATACTTTATGGAGAAAGGCTTCCATCAGCAGGCAGGTATTTACTTTTCTGAGACCTTCACGTCTTGTTGTCAAACCTTATTCGTATTACAAATTATATCGTTTGCACATATAATTGGGATCTCAAGCAACTTCCGGTACGATGAGTTTGCTCGGAGAGGTCTGTCTTATCGAGTTCCTATACTCCATGACCACAAGATGGTTCTACACGACATCTTGTGTAGAGGGATCTCTGGCACAGACTTCCTTCTTTATGCTCATAGGCTTAACCAACCTAGAGCACGGTGTGCTTGTATACCAGTAGGCTATTACGACACACCAGAGACCTTCGGCCATAATACTTTAGGCACAACGACGCAACTATTATATGACCACTTACGCATTGATACGTGAATACGATGGGATACGACCGCCCGTAATGTCTTTCTATTGGTATGTAGTTGGATCGATGCTTCGACTCATCCGTGATCCTTGGAAACCTTGAATCTTTAATAGATTAGATTCATCTTAACTTAAGAAAAGTGGTACTTTCTCTTTGCCTTACCATCTTTTCTCAGCAGATCAGCCACATAGTCCGAAGTAAGGTTAGTGACGAGAACTTAACTATCTTTTGGTCAGGTTTTCTAGGGTTGGTTCCTCTACTAGAATAGGTCCCGAACGCCTTACTTATCTTACTTTCGGTGCTTATCTTCAATTATAAGATGGTAACCCGCCCTAATAAAGATCGGTTCAGCAGGCCAATTCACGCATCTTTCACAGAGTACCAGAAAAGCCCTATGAGCTAACTTTCCATTTGATGACAAAGAGCAAGCGGACCTGTGAATCACATCACTCCCTTTTGACTGAAGAGGGAATGCTTCAGAATTAGACTAGGGGCCTTATTCCAATCAACATCGTTCGTTCTCCCCGTAACTTTCTTTCTTTATTCTTTATTGCCTGATCTNTTTCTTCAAACGGAACGAAAAGAGATAGAATCAGGCCGATTCCCGAAATGCCTTTCTGGATATTCCTCAATGTCCCGGCTATTCACGGAACGTGAGAAGAAGATGATTAATCATCTGTTTCCGGAAGAAATTGAAGAATTTCTTGGGAATCCTACAAGATCCTTCAGTTCTTTTTTCTCTGATAGATGGTCAGAACTTCATCTGGGTTCGAATCCTACTGAGAGGTCCACTAGAGATCAGAAATTGTTGAAGAAACAACAAGATCTTTCTTTTGTCCCTTCCAGGTGATCGGAAAATAAAGAAATGGTTAATATATTAAATATAATTATGTATTTACAAAATACCATCTCAATTCATCCTATTTCATCAGATGTGGGATGTGATATGGTTCCGAAGGATGAATCGGATATGGACAGTTCCAATAAGATTTCATTCTTGAACAAAAATCTATTTTTTGATTTATTTCATATATTCCATGACCGGGATAGGGGAGGATAAACGTTACACTACGATTTTGAATCAGAGGAGAGGTTTCAAGAAATGGAAGATCTATTCACTCTATCAATAACCGAGTCGGATTTGGTGTATCATAAGGGATTTGCCTTTTCTATTGATTCCTGCGGATTGGATAAAAAATAATTCTTGAATGAGCCCAGGGATGAATTGAAAAAGAAATCTTTAGTGGTTCTACCTCCTATTTTTATGAAGAGAATGAATCTTTTTCTCGAAGGATCAGAAAAAAATGGGTCCGGATCTCTTGCGGGAATGATTTGGAAGATCCAAAACCAAAATAGTGGTATTTGCTAGCAACAACATAATGAAGGCAGTCACTCAATATAGATTGATCCGAAATCTGATTCAAATCCAATATATTACCTATGGGTACATAAGAAATGTGTTAAATCGATTCTTTTTAATTAATAGATCCGATCGCAACTTCGAATATGGAATTCAAAGGGATCAAATAGGAAAGGATATTGAATCATAGAACTATAATGAAATATAAACGATCAACCAATATTTATCGAATTTGAAAAAGAGTCAGAAGAAATGGTTCGAGCCTCTTATTTTGATTTCTCGAACCGAGAGATCCATGAATCGAGATCCTGATGCATATAGATACAAATGGTCCAATGGGAGCAAGAATTTCGAGGCACATTTGGAACAGTTCGTTTCGGAGCAGAAGAGCCGTTTTCAAGTAGTGTTAGATCAATTACGTATTAATTTTGATTGATTGGTGTGAGGTTATCGACAAAAAATATTTGTCTAAGCCACTTTGTTTCTTTTTGTCCAAGTCACTTCTTTTTTTGTCCAAGTTGCTTTTCTTTTTGTCTAACTCACTTCTTTTTTTCTGTGTGAGTTTCAGAAATATCCCCATTCATAGATCAGAGATCTAAATCTATGAATTGAAAGGTCCGAATGATCAACTGTGCAATCAGTTGTTAGAATCAATAGGTCTTCAAATTGTTCATTTGAAAATATTGAAACCCTTCTTATTGGACGATCATGATACTTCCAAAAAATGAAAATTCTTGATCAATGGAGGAGCAATATCACCATTGTTTTTCAATAAGATAGCAAAGTGGATGATTGACTCATTCCATACTAGAAATAATCGCAGGAAATCCTTTGATAACCCGGATTCCTATTTCTCAATGATATTCCACGATCAAGACAATTGGCTGAATCCCGTGAAACCATTTCATAGAAGTTCATTGATATCTTCTTTTTATAAAGCAAATCGACTTCGATTCTTGAATAATCCACATCACTTCTGCTTCTATTGGAACACAAGATTCCCCTTTTCTGTGGAAAAGGCCCGTATCAATAATTCTAATTTTACGTATGGACAATTCCTCAATATCTTGTTCATTCGCAATAAAATATTTTCTTTGTGCGTCGGTAAAAAAAACATGCTTTTTGGGGTNGATACTATTTCACCAATCGAGTCACAGGTATCTAACATATTCATACCTAACGATTTTCCACAAAGTGGTGACGAAACGTATAACTTGTACAAATCTTTCCATTTTCCAAGTCGATCCAATCCATTCGTTCGTAGAGCTATTTACTCGATCGCAGACATTTATGGAACACCTCTAACAGAGGGGAAAATAGTCACTTTTGAAAGAAATTATTGTCAACTTCTTTCAGATATGAATCTATCTGATTCAAAAGGGAAGAACTTGCATCAGTATCTCAATTTCAA
>ML342155.1:0-24115 GCA_005239505.1 Nicotiana paniculata | reverse complement strand
CCTGTTGGGAGATTCTATGAGTAGTAGCCCGTGTCTATCATTGTTTTATTCATCCTTGCTAGTTGTGAAACTAGAAGTGAGTCCATGTTGTCCTTCATGGTAAGCTTTATGTGATTCTCCTAAGTATTTTATTTTCGAGCTATGATTTGGTACTCCATTGAGATGTGAGTAAGTGAGCGGTATGATTTTTTTAGCCGAGATGAATTAGCGGGAGGTTTCTATTGGAATGACAAAGCAACGATTAGAATAAGTTTTAGAATAAAGAGAAGGAAATTTCCATTGAATATTTCTTCAGTTGTACTTTTTAGGGTTTCTTAGGAATATCCCCTATAAATAGGAAGAGATAAGGAACAAAAATGGATCTTCACTTTCCTGATAAGAACACATTGCAAAGGGTTGACTATAAAGAATATACAAAAGCTTGTCTTGTCCATTGATTCCATTTCTCAATATACATCTTCTATTCACAAGATCCAAGGATTCCTTGTCCACCTTCATTTTCTATTATCTCACGTTGTTGTCAGAAAGGAGAATCATCCAAGTCATCTAACATTTGGGTGAAAAATTCCGTCTTATTACATTTATTGTCATTATCTACATTTATTGCATGCTTTCATTGCTACATTCATTGACAATTATTGAGCACTTTTAGTTGGAATTCAATTGTATCGGACACGGTCCTATTTCATCAATATATCTAAACCTCAGATCTAGAGTTATTGTATTTAACTAGGATTCGCCCTCTATTCTTATTAATCCGTCTAAAAAAGGTTTAACACTTTTTTGATAAAACAATGCAGTTGCGCTTTTGGTTTTTCCAGCGGCATTTTGTTGTTAAGATCATGATATTAGAAGGGAAAAGGCATTCGAATTGGTTAAAATAGCACGGGCTAGCCAGTTTTGTACTGGTCATTAAAAATAGCCAGCATTTGCAAAGTCAATAAAAAGTAGCCATTATTTTGCTGAAACAGGAAGTTCAGGAATCGGTCCAGCATAATATATCGGAGATCGGTGCACCTGTGTATGAAATTCCAGCATATTATGATGGAACTCCAACACGCGGAAAGTTCCAGTATAATATACTGAAGATTGGAGCATATGTGTATGAACTTCCATCATATTATGATGAACCGGTATATTATACTGGAACTCCAGTATATTATGCTGGAAGTGCAATATATTATACTGAAACTCCAATATAATATACTGGAGTTCCAATATACTTATGCTAGAAGTCTGGTATAATATACTAGAGTATTTTTCGAATTTTGTACAATGTTATCGTTCAGATTTATCTTTACATGAAAAGTGGCTAAATTTCGATTACTTTTGAAACTGTGGTTGTTTTTGAATGACCACATGTAAATCTGACTATTTTAGAATTTCTTGTGTTACAATCTTTAAAGGCATTTGGAAATTTTTTTATGTAGTAAACATTAATATTGAAAATTAAATATTTACACTATCATATTACACATACATGATAACTTGCACTACTAGAAATCTGGTAAAAAGCGATCAAAAAAAGCGACTAACGTTGGTCGCTTATGTCAAATTATCGACCAAAACGCGTCCAAACACGCTTGGTCGCTATATTGGTGGTCCTTTTACCTTAGCGACCAAAGTTGGTCGCTGATTAGAGACAAACTTTGGTCTCTAATTAGAGACCAACTTTGGTTGCTAAGGTAAAAGGACCAACTGTGCACTGTAAGCAAAATACCGACCAACTTTGGTCGCTATATTATTTTAATAATTTAAATTTACCGACCAAAGTTGGTCGATATATTTAAATTATGATATTTAATTAATTATTATAATTTAAAAATTACCGACCAATATTGGTCGGTAAATTAAAATATGTATTATTTTTAAAAATATATATTTAAAGGTAGCGACCAAGGTTGGTCGCTAATTTTAAAATCTGGGTACAAAAGCGACCAACCTTGGTAGCTAATTTTAATTTTTTAAATTTTTTTGGTCATATGTGACCAAGGTTAGTCGCTAATTCCTAGATTCTTTTAATAGGACAGCGACCAACTTTGGTCGCTTTTCTGGGTTATAATTTTGGCATAAAATGCCTATTTTGGCAGCTACACCACCTGCCAGTATACCAAAATCCCTAAATAACAATACAATTCAATACATACAATACAATTCTATACCAAGATCTCCACAACAACAACAACACAACAATAACAACAACAACAATACAACAACAACAACAACAACAACAACAACAACAACAACACAACAACAACAACAACACAATTCAAAAAACACATTAAAACTAACAAATTAAAGTTCAATAGAACTAAAAAATTAAACTAACAAAACTAAGTTAAAGCTTATTACAACTAGTTCAAAACCAGTTCTATTTGTCTAGTTCAAAGTATATAAAAATCAAGGAGTTCTTTGTACAACATCATCATCACCGTCTGATGAACTTTCATCTATAAGACGGTATAGAGAAGGGTCTCGGGGAGGATGGGAAGAACGACCACGGGGAGGACGGGAGGAACGATCATGGGGAGGACGGGAGGAATGCTCACATGCAGGTCGAGCCTCTGGTGATGACTCACGAGATCGGAGAATCGGAAAAGCTCCAGTAGATAGGAGAGTTCTGATCTGAGCTTGCATTCCAAGGTACTGAGCATCTCTAACCTTTTCTCTTTCCTTGGCTGCTTCTAGCTCGGATGTGAGCTTTGTCACAGTCTCCCGCATAGCGGAGAGGATCTCCCCATCAAGTTGCTCGCCTTGCGAGGAAGTCCCTATTCCTTGCATTCCACACTTATAGCTATGGAATTTCTTAATAGGAAGCTCGTATACCTTCCCCCATTTTGGACCTCCAGCAGACTCCATCCATATTCTTTCAGCATCCTCGTCCGAAGGTTGGGTTGGCTCGCCTGACTCATTAGGTGGCTGAGTGCGGATGAATTCCTCCATGTTAGTTTATAAGCGACCCTATACAAAAATTTACATTGAATTAGTATTTCAAAATTTATATAAAAGTAAATTAAAATACTTAATGAGAAGTGAAACTTACATATACAGTCGAGGCCCGGTCCTCGACCTACCTTTCGTGATCCGTTTCTTTCTTCTTCTTCACAATATGTGTCTCCTTGAATAGCTCATCTTGGTTCATTGGACGCCCCAACTTCTTTTCCTGAAAACAAATTAATTTAGTTAATAAACAGAATAGATATACTTTGAAAATTAAAATAAATTAAGCAATTACGTACCAATCTTCTTTTTATTGTCCCTAGGCTGATCACACCTCCAGTGTGCAAGGATCCTCCCTTCTCAGATGCGCGAGCTTTCTTTCCTTTTTCGCTCTTCTTTAAGAACTTTGCGGTAAGCCATTGCCTTTGCAAATCATCCCATAAATTTTTAAGTAACCAGTCAGGCTTCTTGTTCTTCTTTCTAGCTTCGGAGAAAGTACGCGACAACCGCTTGCGAGCTTTATGATGAAAATTTGTAGCCACTTCCGTGCTATAGCGGTGTTACCATACACACTTGCTCTGTATTTCAAAAGTTAATTATTATATGGAAATATCATAAATATAAATAATTAAACGGCTTAAAAGAACATTTATACCTTAAATTGATTGAAAATTTGCTCCTTCAGAGAGAATGGGAAATCAGTCCAAGTCGCATAAGGGCCATCATAAAGCTTTCTGATGGCTTTGGTGATTATCTTCGTATTCTTATTACTCGGGATGAACCTGTAATTTAACAAAAAAACATATTAATATCTCAGTAAAAACTTTACAAAACAATAACACAAAAATAACAAATAACTCTGACCCATCACCCTCAGGGACTATGATGATCCTGCCATATTGATCATAATGCACCTCCTCATCATCATCATCACCGTACGATGGATGTATATCAGAGGAATGTGTGGAAGGTGTAGGAGGTCAGAGCTACTACCTCGCATGCGAAGGCCTGAAATAGATGGAGTCGCTGATGAAGATGGTTGCGATCCCTGTGACTACGACATAGCTGGATGGACCCCAAGTGGTTGTGGTACTGATGGCTGTGACCCGAGTGGCTGTGACATGGATGGATGTGATCCATGTGCCTGCGATCCACGTGGTCGTGAGGCAGCTGGACTGTATGCCGTACATATAGTCATATGGCCCTGTGATGAAAGACCTGGTGTCTGCATGAAGGTGTAGGGCTCGTGATGTTGTGGCAGCTTAGTATAGACGTGGGGTGGAGTATAAGACATAGGCAAAGGCATCTCTGAAGAGGGTGGGAAAGATGGAGTTTTATTTTCTACCCTCCTCTTTCCCTTCCTAGCCTTTTCTCGACCCCGAGAACCAGTAGGGTCATTTCTACCTTGAGCCTTACCTGTCATCTGCATAATATAATACATATTTAGATTGAAACATATAAGAAACTAGCTATAAAACGAGAGTTATTAAAAATAACCAACTTTTTAAAGCTCATCGACGTATTGTTCCTCGTCCGAGAATTCTTCTTCCTCACTTGTTTGAGCTTCATCAGTTGATTCTTCGTCCTCATTTTCTATAATTGTTACTTCATTTATATCAAATTTTTCCAATATATGTTCAGGATGTTCAAAATCGTTTTCTAACTGATCGTCCACTATTTGGTGAACACTGGAGATATCCTTTTGATATGTAACATCTAACACATTCTATACTTCCACCCTACCTACAAGCTTAGTTTATATTACAGCCCACCAATCGGACTTATTCCGCCGCAATGGATAAGGAGCATAATACACTTGCCTAACATTATGTGCAATTATGAAAGGATCATAGCGATCATACTCCCTCGTATGATTAACCTCAATTATGTTGTATTGGTTGTGTACTCTTGTACCTCTTGTTGGATTTGGGTCAAACCACTTGCATCTAAAGAGTATCAATTTCTTATATGGCCAACCTGTATATTCTAGTTCTATTATTTCTTTGAGCACACCATAATAATCAATATCTCCAACTTGGTTGCCATCACCACCTTGAACCCACACCCCGTTGTTGTTGCTATTTTTATTTTTAGAGCAATCCTCTGTATGGAACTTATAACCACTCACTACGTACTTGGACATTGTTGTGACATGAATCCCAGGTCCCCAAGATATATCTTTCAAAAGTTGATTTACACCATTATTTGGATCATTTACCTACAAATTGTTAAAAAAATTCATAAGTTAGAATAACTTACAAACATTGTTTACATACATAGTGTTAGAACATTATCATGATAAACTTACAATTTGTTTGAACCACATATCAAATCTCGTATATACAGCATCATGGCCAAATTGACCCACGAAGTGACTGTGACACATCAAATATTTTTAGTAGTTGCATCGAGAGGTAATCACAGTAAATTTTATATTTTGATAACTACTAAATCAATACTTACTTGAGAAATGGTACAACTTCGGGACAATTTAGCAACACATGAAGTGTAGCTGACTTGTACTCCATATCACTCAAACTTCTCTTTCTAACATCCTTAGAACATCGGCCTGGTTGATTGAATATGGACATAGGCGGATATAATGGATCATTCACTCATTCGACCGTGTGCCTATTGGGCCTATTCCTAGAACATGGAACATTACTCTCAAAATAATAAGAACAAAAATGAGCAGTTTCCTTTGCAAGATAAGCTTCGCATATAGATCCTTCAATCTTATTCCTCTGCTTAACAAATTATTTGCATTTGCCAATTGTCCTACATAATGTCATGTTAGACAAGAACATTAAAATAAACAGAAAATTACATCAAACTTATAATGTTACCTCTCAAAGGGATACATCAATCTGCATTGAACATGCCCTCCAAGTCGTGCCTCGTGTACAAGGTGGATTGGAAGGTGTTCCATCACATAAAAAAAACCACATGGAAATATCTTTTTCATCTTACTAGAATTTACATGAATGTTCTGATCCATCCGGAGTAGGTTTTCTTCCCTTAATGTGGTAAAACACAAGTCTTTGAAAAACAAACTAATCTCTGTGATGAGTTTCCAGATTCTTTCAGACAAACCACAAAATGCAATAAGCACTAAGGTCTCCATGAAAACATGACAATCATGACTTTTCAAATGGCTCAAATTCCCTACCCCCATATCAACTTTTTTTCCAAGATTCGACGCATAACCCTCAAACATCTTCAATATCTTAACCCAATCACAAATTTGCCGTCTTTCCTCCAAAGTGAATGTGTAACATGCTTTGGGCTTGAATATCTTACCAATGTTTGATGTCTGCAAGTATAATTCAGGCCGCCTGCAATATTTTGTAAGTCCATTCTAGCCTTCGGATTATCCTTTGTATTACCTTTAACATCCACCACTGTGTTGAAAAAATTATCAAAATAATTCTTCTCAATATGCATGACATCAAGGTTGTGACGGAGAAGATTATCCTTCCAATAAGGCAAGTCCCAAAATATACTCTGTTTCGTCCATTTATGAGTAACACCGTATCCGGGGAATCTATAAGGTGGAGCTTCAGTAACTTTACTGAAGTTCTGGACCCTCTCCCAAATTTCCTCACCTGAAAGTATCGGAGGTGGAGAATCATATTCTATTTTATTCTTTTTGAATGCATTTTTCATCCTTCTAAACTCATGATCAGGAGGCAAGAATTGACGATGATAATCAAACCATGATTTCTTTTGGCCATGATTCAAAGTGAACGCTTTACTATTTTCCATGCAGTAAGGATAAGCTAGCTTCCCAGCAGTCATCCACCCAGACAACATTTCATACGCAGGAAAATCGTTAATAGTCCACATTAAATTAGCACAAATTGCAATTCTGTTTGGTTGATATGTCATATGTTTCAACACCATCATACCACAATTGTTTGAGCTCATCAATCAAAGGTTGAAAATATACATCAATCAAACTTTTTGGATTACGTGGACCGGGGATAATACAATTCAAGAATATATATGAACTAGTCATGCACAACTCGGGTGGTAGATTATAAGGTGTAAGAAAGACAGGCCAACATGAATATGGTGTCGTAGATACCGAAAAAGGCGTGAAGCCATCCGCACACAGACCTAACCTAATTNGCCATCTCATATGAGGAGCAGAACTCATCGACGCGTATAACCTCTTTAACCTAGGTATAAAAGGTAAATAATGCATCGCCTTGATAGCGACCATATTCCCGCTGGAAAGCCTCTTGAAACGAGGCTTTTCGCAAAATTTACAACTATCTAAATTTGCATCACCTTTATAATATAACATGCAACCATCTTCACAACAATTAATTCTCATTGACGAAAGTCCTAACTTAGAAACCAATCACTTTGCCTTATAAAAATCACCAGGTAAGTTGATATTAGGGTCAACTAGTTCGCTCATAAGGTCAATGAAAGAGTCCATTGCTGCTTGAGAAATATTTCAATCAGATTTTATACTTAGTAATCTAACTGCAACAGACAGCTCAGAGTGCGGGCTTCCTTCCCGTAGTGGACGACTAGCTTCCTCTAACTGTTCATAAAAATATTTTGCGTCATCATTAGGAGTTTGTTCAAAATTTTCATTGGGCTCACCCCCTAAGTGCATCCCAAAAGCATCCGCAACCATATCATGAATTCTAGAATCACGATTTGTATTCTCCTCCGACCTACTACTTTCACCCTCAACCATGTTATGAAATATCCCACGGCTACCATCGATCTCTCCATGATTAGTCCACACAAAGTAATTCGCTATAAACCCCTTCCTATGAAGATGAAACTTAACTTCCTCCAGTTTTCCAAACTTCATACAGTCGCACCTAACACAAGGGCACCTAATTACTCCTTCACTTTGGTATGGTGGAAGTGACATTGCATGTCTAATAAAGTCATCAACCCCTTCTACAAAATCCTCCCGCAATCCCCACCGATTAGGATAATTCTTATTGTACATCCAAGTACGATGTTCCATCTATACAAATAAAACAAGAACTTAATTTAGTTAATTCATATCCTACTCTTTTTTTAGTTAATTAATTTCATATCCTAAAATTCAATTCATATCCTAAAATTTCAATTCATAAACTAAAGTTTCAATTTATAAACTAAAAGTTCAATTCATATCCTAAAATTTCAATTCATATACCAAAATTTCAATTTATAAACAAAAAGTTCAATTCATATCCTAAAATTTCAATTCATAAACTAAAAGTTCAATTTATATCCTAAAATTTCAATTCATATCCTAAAATTTCAATTTATAAACTAAAAGTTCAATTCATATCCTAAAATTTCAATTCATATCCTAAAGGTTCAATTCATAAACTAAAAGTTCAATTAATAAACTAAAAATTCTATTCATAAACTAAAAGTTCAATTTATGAACTAAAAGTTCAATTCATATCCTATAATTCAATTCATAAACTAAAAGTTCAATTCATATCCTAAAATTTCAATTCATATCCTAAAATTTTAATTTATAAACTAAAATTTCAATTCTATCCTAAAAGTTCAATTCATATCATAAAGGTTTAATTCATAAACTAAAAGTTCAATTCATATCCTAAAATTTCAATTCATATCCTAAAATTTTAATTTATAAACTAAAATTTCAATTCTATCCTAAAAGTTCAATTCATATCATAAAGGTTCAATTCATAAACTAAAAGTTCAATTCATATCCTAAAATTTCAATTCATATCCTAAAATTTTAATTTATAAACTAAAATTTCAATTCTATCCTAAAAGTTCAATTCATATCATAAAGGTTCAATTCATAAACTAAAAGTTCAATTCATATCCTAAAATTTCAATTCATATCCTAAAGGTTCCATTCATAAACTAAAAGTTCAATTCATAAACTAAAAATTAAATTCATAAACTAAAAGTTCACTTTATAAACTAAAAGTTCAATTCATATCCTAAATGTGCAATTCATAAACTAAAGTTTCAATTCATATCCTAAAATTTTAATTTATAAACTAAAAGTTCAATTCATATCCTAAAATTTCAATTCATATCCTAAAGGTTCAATTCATAAACTAAAAGTTCAATTTATAAACTAAAAATTCAATTCATAAACTAAAAGTTCAAAGCATAAACTAAAAGTCCAATTCATATCCTAAAATTTCAATTTATAAACTACATTAAAGAGCTTTCTTGCATTAATGGAATTAAATAATCAACACCTACGCATAGTGCAATCTTATGAAAAAAATGAGAGAAATTAATAGAAAGACTCATTCACATAATTCAACTAAACTAATAAAATTCAGCACTAATTAAACTAATTAGTTAATAAAATTAATTAACAAAACTAATTAAAACAAGACCTAAACCCTAATCCTCAATAAAATACAATGTTCAAACAATTGAAATAATAAACTACAATAATAATTGAAACAAAAATTAGAAATAACAAAGATTGAAGGTTATAATTCAAACCTAGGTTTTTGTAGGTGGAGAGGGAGAGAGAGGGGCGGCGGCGACAACAGTCATGGTGGCGGCGACGGGAGGCAGTGGGTGGCGACGGGAGGCAGTGTGAGGGAAATAGAGAAGGGGAGGGAAAGAGAGAGTGGGGGGGAATTTTGGGGAAAAATATAAGAGAATTTGGGAGGGGGGGGGACCCGATTTTGAGTCTGGTTTTTAGGAAAAGCGACCAACGTTGGTCACTATTTTTGGTCAGTACATTAATTTTGACCGTTTGACCAAAATAGCGACCAACGTTGGTCACTATTTCAAAAAAAAAAAAAGATTTTTTTTTTCTTTTTTGGTTTTTAAATATTATAAGCTTTAAAATTATTATTATTAGCTATAAATATTTTTTTTATTTAATTACAATTATTACAAATAATTATAAATTATAAGCATAATGTTTAATTTTTTTTTTATTAACTAGGTAATTACTTTTAATAGATTATAATAGCATCTATGTAAAAAAAAATTTAAGTAGTATTTAAGTATATGAGTAATTTCATACACACACATAAACTATATTGTAATTGATGATCAATCTTATACATTACTACGTATGAATAACTAATGAATTGATAAACCAATATAATATTATTCTATTAATTGATATAATAGTATTCATTATATGTATATATATATATAGCTTCGTTGTACTACTTTAACTACATATATAGCATGTTAGAGTATATTTTAGTGTATTCATCCCTTGTATTACAAAAGTTTTAACAGATTACATTCATATTATCTAGATAGTAAATATAAAAGTGATTTTTAATTTTGACAAATGTTGACCTGAAAAGAGACCAACTTTGGTCGCTAATTGTCCAGAAATTAAAAATTAGCGACCAAAGTTGGTCGCTAATTTTAAATAAGATTTATTTATATTTTATAAAATATTTTAAATAATAATATAATTATTAAACGTTATAACTGAGTCCCAAATTAGCGACCAAAGTTGGTCGCTACTTGCTTCCCATTTAATAACCGACCAACTTTGGTCGTCAATTATAAATAATATTTATTTATATTTTATAAAATATTTTAAATAATAATATAATTATTAAAACGTTTTAATTGGGTCCCACATTAGCGACCAAAGTTGGTCGCTAATTTCAATATTTATTTGACCAAGCAAGTCTGACCAGTTCGGTCAATACGTTGGCCTCTTTATCGACCAAAAAGCGACCAACCTCGGTCGGTAAATTATTTAATAATTATATCCACATTAGCGATCAACTTTGATCGTAAATTTTTGGTCAATAATTCCCAAATTTCTAGTAGTGAATTCATTTGATGCCTATTTTAATTCGTTCTTAGCGGATTCCATCGTGTCCCCACTGCTACAAGGGCACCATTCTTGTATTTCATAATATGTGATCAAGTCTACTCATGTTATTAGTAATTCACTGTCCCGTTTAATTTGGTGACTTGACCCAACATACATTGTATGGTTGCTTTTAAAATAATAATAATCGAAAGAATACATATTTTTTTGTATGTTATATACAAAAATTATTATAATTTTTATACTTTTTTTTGACTACCGAATATAAATTGTTTCTGACGTGGGGTAAAAATGATAACGCCACAAACTAAATTGACTCATCAAACTATTGGGTCGAAATAGTATAACCTAGCCAGTCCAACTGCAATCCAAATGCAAATATATATATATATATATATATATGACGATTGAAATTCATATAATAACTTAGACTAATAAATTTAGAGAAATGCATTCACTTTCACCTTTTTTTTCTTCTCAAAAAGCAAAATGGGTTAGGTCATATTGGAGGATTATGAGCCGTATTGGATCCATTTTATTTTGACTCAAGCAAATTTTGGGTTCGTTCATTAAAAAAAAAAGGGACCTAGTCAAAGTTTCCTTGATGACTAAAGGAGCGCTGCTTGGACATCTACAGGCTAAACAAATCCTTCCACAACCACAAGTATCAACTGCATCTTCTCCTTGATTTGCACAAATGATTTATATATTCTCTTTTCATTTTGTCACCATTTAAGTTTTGACCTTATCAAAAAAACAAACCTTTTCGCCAGATTATATATGCAGCAAAATCTCAAATTTTCTTATTTCATATTGGGCATAACTTACCTAAACAGCTGCCAATAATTAAATGCGCCGTATGCTATCAACTACAATGGTTTACAACTAGCGCTGTACATAATTTAAAAATTACCAAATTATTGTTTTGAAACCGAAAATTTTGATATTTAGTTTTAATATTTTGGTATTTAGCTTAAATTTTGTTAAAAACTTGAGATTTGGTATGGTATTCAGTATTCAAAAACAAAATATCGAAATATTGATATCGTACCGAAATATATATTAAGTTGCTCAATTCACATATCGTTATTATAACATAAATATTATAGTTCTAAATTTTACTATCCATTATTTTTATAGTTCTCCTTAACCTTTAACATATTTTTTTCCATTATACTTGCCTTTTCCCCTTTTTCTTTGGTTGCCTACTCAGGTTTCAACCTTTCTTCCGTCTAGGTTTGGCATTTTTGGTTTCCATCCTTTTTGTAACTATATTTTAATATTTTTATTTTTATATTCGTGAACATCTTACTTAATAATATTACAGTATTATATACATTAGTTAATATCCGAGTCGAACAAATTGAAATTGTCTTACCGAATAAATCGAAAAGTGAAAAGCAGAACCATATCGAATTTAATTAGGTATGATATTGGCATACCATTTTAAAAAATAGAATACAAAAAATCAAAATCTAAATACCCCTAAGAATAAATTAAAGGCGAAGCAACAGATGCAGGTAAAAGTCAGGAATTGTTCCCAAGTTAACAGTATCCAAGATTTGGACTGCTTCACATGCCTTTGCCCTTTCCCATGTTTTGCCTTATTTGCCTTTGCATTGACTATTTGTTGGGTGTCTGCTTCCTGTTTTAGTGTAGTTTACTGCATTTGTTCCATCATTATCCGTTTTTGGATCATCTACGCTTTGTTCAAACTAACAGCTAGCTACTTCCTATCTTTACAATACTTTCATGTTCACATCACATTCATTTTAATTGATGACTTCTTTCTTCTGTGTTATCTTCTTCTTTTCTTTTTCTTGCTTTTGTCATTTTTTATTATTGGTAGCAATAAAGTGTGGCGCACCATATTCTTTACGAGTTTAACGGTTTACAATAATATTTACACGTAAAAGATAATTACATATAATTACTCATAATCTATTAACTTGTTGTGGGGTCCATCCCCATCAAGAAAACAAAAGAGGAAACATATGCCAAAACCAATTTTCGCCAAAGTTGGTTTTGGTTATCGATTTGCAATTTACAAATCCCGATACCAACTTATGATTGGTTAAGAGTTACGGCTTCCTATAAATAGAAGCCTTCAGCTTCTCATTTAGACACACCATCAAAGAGAAAGAAAGAATGAGACATCACATATAGAGTATAAGAAAATAGTTTGTGAGAAAAAATAGGGAGTATGATTGATATTATAGTGAGGTGAAAATATTAAAAGATGGTTATTTTTTTTTGAGTATTGTAGATCTTTGTAGTATTTTACTCGGGCTTACAAAGTGTAAAATTCCTTATTATAATAATATCAGTTTTTCATCTCGGGGTCATGTTTTTTTCCCTTATTCGGAAGGGTTTTCTACGTAAAAATCTTGTTGTCATTATCACTCTTTTATTCTTGTTGATTACCATATCTCGGTACTACATTATTGTTCTGTTGTTATTACCGTGAATATTATTTCTGTGGGGGTTTTATTTCCAACAACTGGTATCAGAGCACATGTTCTGCTCGTTCACGAAAATAGTATTCACTGTCGGTAGTACTATACTCGGTGAAAAATAAAAATGTCCGAAGTAAAGTACGAGGTAGCAAAATTTAACGGAGATAACGGTTTCTTAGCATGGCAAAGAACGATGAGGGATCTGCTCATCCAACAAGGATTACACAAGTACTAGATGCTGATGCCAAAAAGCCCGATACCATGAAAGCTGAGGATTGGGTTGACTTGGATGAAAGAGCTGCAGTGCAATCAGGTTGCACTTATCAGATGATGTGGTAAATAACATAATTGATGAAGACACCGCACGTGGCATTTGGACAAGATTGGAAAGCCTATACATGTCCAAAACGCTGAAAAATAAATTGTACCTGAAGAAGCAGCTATACGCCCTACACATGGGTGAAGGTACGAATTTTTTGTCACATTTAAATGTATTTAACGGACTAATCACACAGCTCGCCAATCTCGGAGTGAAAATCGAGGAAGAAGATAAAGTCATCTTGCTATTGAACTCGTTGCCATCTTCATACGATAATTTGGCAACAACCATCCTACACGGTAAGACTACCATTGAGTTGAAAGATGTCACATCGGCTCTTCTACTCAATGAGAAAATGAGAAAGAAGCCTGAGAATCAAGGACATGCTCCCATCACAGAAGGTAGAGGCAGGCGTTATCAAAGGAGTTTGAGCAACTATGGTAGATCCGGAGGTCGTGGGAAGTTCAAGAACCGATCCAAATCCAAAGCCAAAAATTGCTACAATTGCGATCAACCAGGTGACTTCAAAAGAGATTTCCCAAATCTAAGGAAGTTCAAAAGTGAAACCAGTGGCCAGAAGAAGACGACAACACAACCGCCGTGGTGCAAAATAATGATAATGTTGTTCTCTTCATAAATGATGGAGAGGAATGCATGCATTTGGCAGGTCCAGAGTCGGAATGGGTGGTTGACACATCAGCATCTTACCATGCCCACATCGGTAAGAGATTTTTTTGTAGATATGTAGCAGGTCATTTCAGCACTGTGAGAATGGGTAACACAAGTTACTCAAAGATTGCGGGAATTGGTGACATTTGTAGCAAGACAAATGTTGGATGCATTTGGTTCTAAAAGACGTGCGGCATGTACCTGATTTGCAGATGAACTTGATCTCGAGAATTGCTTTAGATCGAGATGGAAACGAGAATTATTTTGCAAATCAAAAGTGGAGACTCGCCAAGGGATCATTGGTGATTGCAAAAGGAGTTTCTCGTGACACGTTTTACATGACAAATGCAGAATTATGTTGAGGTGAATTGAACGCGACTCAGGATGAGATTTCTGCAGATTTGTGGCACAAAATAATGGGTCATATGAGCGAGAAGGGATTGTAGATTCTTACCAGAAAATCATTCATTTCTTATGCTAAAGGTACAGCGGTAAAACCTTGTGACTACTGTTTATTTGGTAAGCAACATAGAGTCTCATTTCAGACATCGTCTGAAAGAAAATTGAATATACTTGATTTGATGTTTGTGGTCCAATGAAAGTTGAATAGATGGGCGGTAACAAATATTTTGTTACTTTTATTGATGATGCTTCATGAAAATTCTGGGTTTATATTTTGAAAACAAAAGATTAGGTGTTTCAAGTTTTCCAGAGTTTCATGCTCTGGTGGAAAGGGAGATGGGTGGAAAGCTAAAGCGTCTCCGAAGTGACAATGGAGGTGAGTACACTTCAAGGGAATTTGAAGAGTACTGTTCAAGTCATGGGATCATAAATGAAAAGACAGTTCCTGGAACCCCACAACATAATGGTGTCGCCAAGAGGATGAACCGCACCATTGTTGAGAAGGTGAGAAGCATGCTCAGAATGGCTAAACTGCCTAAGTCATTCTGGGGTGAAGCAGTTCAGACAACCTGTTACCTGATCAATAGGAGTCCAATAGTTTTATTGGAGTTTGACATCCCAAAGAGTGTTTGGACTAACAAGGAGGTGTCCTACTCACATCTAAAGGTGTTTGGTTGCAAAGCTTTTGCACATGTACCAAAGGAGCAGAGAACAAAGCTGGATGATAATTTTTTTCCCTGCATATTCATCGGATACGGAGATGAAGAGTTCGAGTACAGATTGTGGGATCCTGTAAAGAAGAAGGTCATTAGAAGCAGAGACGTAATTGATCACGCTCAACTATGTCTTATAAAAAGACTAAGTGAGCGTTGCAAATATAAGCTGAGTATTTCGCCCAGAGTCGAATCCCACAGGGAATTAACCTATCAATTATAGTTGTTAAACTCACTTGATTATTCATAATCAACTTCCCAAAGGTTGAGAATAACAGTTTGTTGGTATTTTTACTCACTAAATTGAATGAAATTAAGTAAACTAAAAGATAACTAATACTGAGTTGTAGACAAATCCGAGAAGGATCTAAGGTTATGGTTTCCCCCGCTGATGAAATCCCATCTTGTATATTTCATATTGTTTGGCCTAATTATATCTATCAATCATGAGCACTTTTGCTACCGTAAATCTCTCCCGAGAAATTACCATAATTTACTAGATGCACTCTCCCGAGCTACGCTAGCTAGATTTTATTATAGCTCACTTTAGATTGCACCCAAGGTATCGTTATCCCTAATCCAACCTTTAAACCCTTGGTTATGGATCCCTCATATACTTTGGGAGTGGTGTTGTTCAACAACTACCTAAATATGCACTCTTCCCGAGCAGATACATACTAAATAGGCACAGCTAATTGAGTGCCCTTCAATCAACTACAATAAGAACTTAGTTGAACAAATAGAGATTGAAACCAAGAAAACTATATTAATATAACAAGATGTTCATCCTCAACGGGTTCCACCAAAACCTTAGACTAAATAGATTAGCTACTCATAATTGTACTGAAAATAACAACAGAAGAATTCATCAACAATGACAAAAATACAAGGAAGAGAGATGGGATTTGATGCCCAATTTCCCTCCTTGCCTCTTGCCTTTGCTTTTCTTTAACAAGACTCTAAACCTGATTAATTATCTCTTTTGGGCGAGTTGAACCTTATATAGGTTAAGTGTAATTGTCCCGAGTTTCCAAGTTTACCCCTAAAAAATAACGTGTTCGCCTGGACTAGCACGCCCGCGCTAGTCATCGCGCTACTGGGCGTGCTAGTGGCTAAACATTCTGCCTGGGATCGCTGGACTAGCACGGTCGCGCTAATGGGCGCGCTAAGACCACGCTAGTGGACTTATAATCTGTCCCAGCAGTTTTCTTCCTTCTTCTCACACATTAAATACTCCAAGGGCCTTTCTCCTTCAATTTGGCTCTAAACACCATCCTAGGTCCTCATAAGCGCATTTAGCTCCTACGAAACATAAAATCAAAAATTAGAGCCATTTTATCATCATTTCACACTCCTAAGACAATGAAGCATCATTAAGTTGGAGTACAAATATATACTAAACTATGTGAATTTAGCCTATTATCAACACCCCACACTTAAATCATTACTAGTCCTCGAGAAATCCATTATACTCTACAAAGGTCCTTTCATCAAGTATTTCCCTAATGTGTCACACCACGAACATATTACAGGAGTTATACCTAGCAATGTAACATCCATGCCTCAAGGGTCGACTCTCACATGCCATGTAATATTCCTACTTTCTCAAAGTACTCTACACAGAGGTCAAGACTTACCTTTCCGTCATGAATCAAGTGCCCTCACATCACACACACAAGAGTAGTTCCATAAGAATAATATTAAGAACTGTAGGAACTCAAATAGAAAGAATTCACTCACTCTCGGAAAGAACATTCATATGCCACAAAGATACACCATAGGCTTGTCCGTAGTGTAATACTCTACTAATCGAGCCCATTCAGTCTAAGATCAATTAGGTCTTCATTTGGTTGTAATGTAGGCTAAGGGACGGGTAGGATATATTTAGATATAGTGACTAACCTCCCTAAGCACTTTTAATACAATTACATTAACTTTCAGATCATTCTTATGCCCGGCCAAAATTTTCACCACACTTCTCTTTGTATTTACCCCAAACTCCCTTAGGTGCAATTTTATCGAATCACCACTTATTAAGGACTACATTTATTTATTGTCCTTTCTCTTTCTATTTTTTTTTTCAAGTGGCGCTTATTCTTTCATTTTTTTCCACACTTTTGCATCTTTCCTTCTATTTCTTTGATTTCACTCAAAAACCAATCCACCACCCCACACTTTGACTTTTACATAATCTCTAACAATTCAAGTGCTCATGGGAGGTACAGGGTTCAAACAGACATGCCATTCAAATAATTGGGTAAGGTTTGTAATGTGGTTGTCAAAGAAACAGACTTATAAGCTCAAAGGAGTTAACTATGGTAAATTACAATCAGGTGGATACACATTTATATCTGGCTTAACAAAGAAATACCTATATCACTTCTAAGACTGAGCGAACTACTATTTCTCTTTGCAAACACACATGGCAAGTTCTAGGCATCGAATGTGGACATAGAATACAATACGACACCTCACACACATATGGCACATGACTCACTCCAGATTAGCTTATCAAGACACCCTCGCCGAGCATTCAGGTCAGTTACAACATACAAATTTAAGGCATTACACAAGAGTCAACAAATGATCCTAGGCGTCACACTCTAGGGTCTTTTGTGTTCGGGTGTAACAACACTAAGGGATGCTTTTCTTATTTCAGTTCCGTGCCCAAAACACCTAACAAATAAAAAATAAACTAACTATACCCGGTTCAAGCTAAATCCTTGGAAAAGAACCGCGGTCAAAAGAAAAACCAAGGGGGAATTCTACACTACCTAGAAAGAAAATAAAAAAATCTTTTTGGTGCATTATTTGGACTAGCTTCCCTCAAGAAAACTGCCTAAGAAGTCTGTCATCAGGAAGAATCCACTCTATCTTCTATTTTTTTTTTGTGGTCGACTTAGACCCTCAAGAACCCCGTCGAAAGGGATCCGTCGTCGGGACAAGACGACTTAATTAATTACACTACTATTTACAATCACAAACACAAAAGCAAAAACAACTCAAAAGAAAATAATGAAAACAACTAACAGTTATGCTAACTCATAAGAAAAATAAAGAAAACAACTACCCATTTTTTATCTACATATATACATGTACAAGATAATACTTCCCCCACCCCACACTTAAAATGAGGACATGTCCCCATGAATCAAAATAAACAGAGAGGTAAGGGACTTCCCTGAACGCTCAGTCCTGGTCGGAGACCGTCCCTGGGTCCACATGACAAGCGCAACCCAGGGCTCGGAGCCAGCCCATGATTTTCTTTTTAGATTTCTTCTGTTGGGTAGCTACAACATCAGCTCGCGCCCCTAGGTATGTGACCGAAGTGCGCAGTTCCACCATGTCCTGCTCCATGTGGTCTAGCCTATAACTCCGACGGGCTCTAGACGGGCCCTCCACCTCAGCAGCCTGCGCCTGAGTGGGCTCCTCCTCCTCCATATGTTCTTGCTCCTCCTCAACATTTTGTTGTGCTTCCTCCTTAGCTTCCTCATCCGACTCATTCTCCTCCTCATCATCATCAACGACCATTGCTTCCTTTCCAATTGTGACTCTATCAGCTCTGAAGGTGTACGTTGTTGGCACTCTGCCATCCACCTCCAAGTTTCCCGGTACTCCAGCTACAAGGCACAATGTGATGACTAGAGATGGGAAGAAGAAACCATATGTTTGAACCTTACATCGGACGAACATCTCCTGGCCACATCAAATTCGCGGCCCGTCATGAAGCACCAGATTAAACACCCGCGAGGAATGTTCACCTCCGAGGTGTTGTGGGATGGGAGTAGGCGGTTTTTAATCAGGTAGAGCCACCATTTAGCCTCAAAGGTGAGGGCTGAAGAGTGAAACTTCTGTCCGTACTTGTACCATTTTATATCGGCGTTCGGGACACAAATGGTTGGGAGGAACGTTTCCAACTGAGTATAGCGCCGGCCATATGCTTCATAGCTGTCCTCGTACATATCCACAGGGCCTGGAAACCGGTAAAACATCCGAATGGCCTCCAGAGAGGCATTTACCTGCTTCTTCCTCACTGTGACCACATGATTATTGTGTTCCGGGAAGTTCGCATAAAAATCCCTTACTATAATGGAATTAGCCTCATCGGGCTCTTCAAAGAACACATCTAGTCTCCTCCACATCAACTCATTATACATTCTTTGGCAGTAACACTGAAGTGAGTCAGTGTCTATGCCACGTTCAGGTATGGCTGCCTTAGGTTCCTTTTCCGCAAACCTATCCTGAGACTTAGCAGATACAAATTTATTGTTGTTGAAGGGCCGAGTGTCAACGGAATTTCGTGGCCTTCCAGAGGAAGAACCTGCTTGTCTGCCTGAGGAGGATCCGGTGGCTTGACGCTTTCGGGGAGCCATTGTACCTACAAAAAAAAGGAAACACATCATGATTTCAGCATCAACGAGGTGACCCAATGTGGTTACTCAGACTTCACCTTACACTTGGTCACAATAACTGTCCTTCATTAAGGCATTTACATAAACACATGGTGGGCATTATTCACCTGAGCCCCCATTTAACAAGTTGAATCCCCAACTTCCACCATAATTTCCCAAACATCACCCCAATTAAATCAAGACATACCACACCCCCAACTATTATCACCCATCAGTATGAAGCATACACTACCAAGTATTTCTACTAAAGAAGAAGAAAGAGCTACAACTTTTAACAAAGGAAAAAAAAAGAGAAAAACTACCAAATTAAAAACGGAGAAGAGAAAAACTAGAGAAGAAGACACATACCTGTGGTGGGAAGGAGTGAGAAGTGTAAGGGAGGGCTGGGTGTTGGTGGAAGAAGAGCCTGAGGTGTGTATGAGTGCTTGATCTTGAGAGGGGAGAAAGGTTCCTTTTCTTTTGTTTTTCTTTGTTTAGGATAAGGAAGAAGAAGGGTTTGAGAAGAAGAGGAGTTTCAGGGGAGTGGACGGATGTGGTGGGGAAAGTAGGGGGGGGGGGTTGGGTTATATTTTGGGTAAAATAAAAAATTAAAACTTAAAAAAAAAACTTACCTGGTCGCGACGGGACTAGCACGGTCACTAGCGAGCTCATAGCGCGACCGCGCTAGTGGTAGTTAAACGAGGAAGAACAAAAGTCCATTAGCGCGGTCACTAGCGCGCTCATAGCACGACCGCGCTAGTGGCGAGAACTTGAGGCAGAATAAAAGTTCATTAGTGCGGCTACTAGCACGCTCAGTAGCGCGACCACGCTAGTAGCGAGAACTTGAGGCAGAACAAAAGGTCATTAGCGCGACCACTAGCGCGCTCAGTAGTGCGGTCGCGCTAGTCCAGGCCTCACCACACTTCATTTTTCTTACTTTTTCCTTGGGTTGGCTTGAGTCCACCCTTCGCCCGCGCACACCTGCATATGTTTTCACTTACAACAATTCAACTATTCATCACCTACTCTATAAACACTACACATTGGGTTGCCTCCTAACCAGCGCCTAAGTTAATGTCGTGGCACGACAATTACAACAAGTCAATGGGTTGCCTCCCATGAAGCTCCTGATTTAACGTCGCGGCACGATGTAGAATGATCCATTTACGGCTCGCTCGACCTCTGAGGTTCATCAAGAAGCACCACAGATACTTCGTTGTTCTCGTCCATCCCTACATACCTTTTCAATATCTTCCCATTAACTCTAAAGGTGTGGGCACCTTTTTCAGAAGCAATCTCTACAACACCTGAGGGAAACACTTCGACCACACGAAATGATCCAGACCATCGGGAATGAAGTTCACCCGGAAAAAGTCTCAATCTGGAGTTATAGAGCAGAACCATTTCTCCGGATTTGAAGTTTTGGTCCACAATGTTCTTATCGTGTAACCTCTTCATTCTCTCTTTATACAGCCTCGTGCTTTCAAAGGCAAGATATCTGAATTCATCCAACTCATGCAGTTCAGTGACTCGACTTGTGCTTGCAGTATCAAGATCCCCGTTTAACTGTTTCAATGCCCACCACGCTCGATGTTCCAGTTCTACCGGCAGGTGACAGGACTTTCCGAACACCAACTTGTATGGAGACATACCAATTAGCATTTTGAATGCAGTTTTGTATGCCCATAGTGCGTCATCAAGCTTTTTCGTCCAATCAGCTCTTGTGGCGTTCACCGTTTTAGTCAGCACACTCTTGATTTCTCGATTTGACACCTCAACCTGCCCACTCGTCTGAGGGTGATTAGGGGTTGCCACCTTGTGGCGCACATCGTACTTAGCTAACAGCTTTTCAAAGGCACGGTTGCAGAAGTGAGTGCCTCTGTCACTGATGATGGCCCTTGGAATCCCAAAACTGGTGAATATGTTTTTCTTCAAGAATCCCACTACCACCCTTGCGTCATTGGTGGGGAGTGTTGCAGCTTCCACCCATTTGGACACATAGTCTACAGCAACAAGTATGTACTTTTTGCCGTACGAGCTAACGAAGGGACCCATAAAGTCAATCCCCCATACATCAAACACCTCGACCTCTTGGATCGGGTTCATGGGAATCTCGTAGTGACATGATATGTTCCCCGTCCATTGACACTCGTCGCAGCCCTTCACCCATTGGTGGGCATCTTTGAACACAGTTGGCCAGTAGAGTCCGACCTCTAGAACTTTGGCTGTTGTTCGAACTCCTCCAAAATGCCCTCCACACGCTGATGCGTGACACACCTGAAAAACAAAAATTATTCTATATCGGGGATGCACCTCCGGATCATATTGTCAATACAAATTCTAAACAAGTGAGGTTCATCCGAGTAATAATTGCGGCAATCACAATAATATTTTTTCTTTTGGACAAATAAAAGTTGATGCGTGGCTAGAATTCATGGTTTAACACGTTATATGCCTTACATTTTATGTGTGTTAATGATAAAAATATACTTTGTATGTGCATAATGGAGTCTATTTCATGTGTAGGTGTATTGGAGATGGAAGCCGAGCTAAATGGATGCATGAACATCAAAAATACGCTCAAGAGGCGAAGAGGAGTGCACCGGGCTATAGCCGGGCATTTGAGACTTAAGGCCAGGCCTAGCCTGGCGTCCTGGCGCCAGAGCCCAAACGCCAGGCCTGGCCAGGCGTTATCCAGGCGCCAGAGCTCAAACGCCAGGCCTGGACAGGCGTTATCCAGGCGTTTGACCTGTAACGTCTGGCCCCTGATCCGGTCAAATCCGAGTTTTGAAGAGTTTTAAGTGTTTCCCGGTTGGAATAGAAGTCTCCTACACGTTTAGGGTGTATCCCAAACATATAAATAGACCCAAAAACACAACTTAAAGGGGGAAGCGATTGAGAAGAAAAACATGTGGATTACTACTCAGTGAAGCAAACATTGATTTTTATAGCTTTTATTTATTATTTTGTAGTTCAAGTATGCAAGTTATTTTAGAATTGATTCTTATGAATATGAGTAGCTAATTTTCTTAATCTAGGGTTTTGGTGGAANTAATGCAATCTAGCTAGCGTAACTTGAGAGAGTGCGTCTAGTAAATTATCATAATTACTTGAGAGAGATTTATGGTAGATATAGTGTTCATGATTTATAGAGATAATTAATCAAGTTATATGAAATATCTGAGAAGTAAGTTCACCAACGGGGGAAACCATAGACTTAGACCTTTATCATAATTGCTTACAACACATTATTAGTAATTGTTAGTTATTATTATTGTCAGTAGAACTAGTAACACATCACCAATTTATATTCAAAAAGTCTTGAGTGAATTGATTGCGTAAAAGTTGCGTATTCTAAAGACTTGATTGATACGTTAATTCCTTGTGGGATCGACTCTGGGCATAATACCCCTGATTATATTTGCAACGCCCATTTAGTCTTTTATTAGACATAGTTGAGCGTGATCAAGAGTTCATAGGGCTCAATACCACTTGCCAGGTAATTTTCAGTGTCTGCATACCATGGCACCTCCTCCATGCTCGTGGCGAGTAGCTGCTCGTCTGGAAAGGTTTCTAGAATATCCTCTGCTTCTACTGCATTTTCAGCTCCTTCGAGTCACGACAGATGGTTCGTGACTTGGTTCTCCGTGCCCTTGCGGTCACGAATCTCTAGATCAAATTCTTGCAGTAGCAGCACCAAACGAATTAGGCGCAACTTGGATTCTTTCTTCTCAATCAAATACCTGAGGGCATCATGATCAGTGTAAACAATCACCTTCGAGCCGATCAGGTATGATCTGAACTTGTCAAAGGCGAACACTACTGCCAACATCTCTTTTTCAGTCACCATGTAGTTCAGCTGAGCTCCAGTCAATGTCCTACTCGCTTAGTAGATCGGGTGCATTATCTTTTCCTTTCGCTATCCTAACACCACTCCCACTGCGTAATCATTGGCATCACACATGAGCTCGAATGGTTCCTCCCAGTCGGGAGCAACAATGATCGGGGCCGTGACTAGCCTCTTTTTCAACTCCTCAAAAGCCCCCCTGCAATCATTATAAAACACAAAAGGGTTATATTTTTCGAGCAACTTATATAGGGGGTTGGCTATTTTGGAGAAGTCTCTGATGAATCGCCGGTAGACCCGACATGCCCAAGGAGGCTCCTTATTGCTTTAACCAATGTGGGAGATAGAAGCTTTGCAATCACATCTACTTTGGCACGATCCACCTCAATTCCATTGCTCGACACCAAGTGCCCTAAGACTATCCCCTCTTGTACCATGAAATGACATTTCTCCCAATTAAGCACAAGGGTTGTCTCAATACACCGCTTCTGCACTCGAGTCAGATTTGCTAGGCACTCATAGAATGAATTTTCCACCACTGAGAAATCATCCATGAATACCTCCATGATATCCTCGACCATGTCAGTGAATATGG
>MDKI01028514.1:0-31697 GCA_005239505.1 Nicotiana paniculata | reverse complement strand
ACATAACATCCACTTCGGACACGATCCATGCCCAGGGAAAATCCATCCCTCAATATCAATGCGTTCACTGGGGGTGTAAAGACTCCGGGGGGGCCCTAGTGGCCCAAGCGCCATATCAAGCCAACAAAGGCATGATTTAAATATCGCTACAGTGTGCAGTCCATTCTCATAACTATCTCAATAACAGGCTCTCGGCCTCACTTAGTCATTACTCTTCCGTCTCACTCACATGGATCATAGATGCCTCCATTAGCCCGAAACAATGATAAGTATGCATATAATTAACACTCATTAGACTGAGATATGAAGTGATATGCTATAACATGACTGAGTATATGACATCAAATAATCACACAATGAGACAGTAATATACGACCACTCGGGTCTCAGCATTTTCGGCGTGAAGCCTAGCATTTATACGTAACATGATTTCTAACATGTTCACAATTACCACATTAATAGAAGCACATATATCATCATGGAATAATCACTAAGCGGTGCCATGGGATAAGCCAGGCCACAATTACTCAGTGCACGCCCGTACGCCCGCACGCCCGTCACTTGGCAAGTGCATCACCTCAACAATAGTAATAAATCATTTAGCTCGGGGTTTCGAACCCTCAGAACCAAGTTTGGAAACGTTACTTACCTTAAAACCGGCTAAAATACTATTCCGTAGTGCCTTTGCCTCTAAATCCGGCCTCTAAGTGCTCCGAATCTACCAAGTTCAGATTTTTATCATCAAATTATGCTTAAGCAATGAATTCCAACTGAAAGGTACCAAATTTAGCTCAAAACCCGAAATTAGTCAAAACCCGACCCCCGGGCCCGCGTCCCGAAACTCAAAATTTTTTATACCAAACTGTTGTTCATCATCTCACGAGTCCGTACATATAAAGGACACTAAAATCGAAGTTTGTTTGACCCCTCGAATCGATTCCTAAAGGTATCATAATCTCAAGCCCTAAACCTCCTCTTTCTACTGATTTTTCATGAATTAATTTCTGAGTTTGTGTTCTATAATCACCCATAAACGAGTATTAATGATCAAAATACTTACCTCTATGAAGAACACTGATTTCCCTCTTCAAAAATCGCCTCAAGAGCTTCTTCCCGTTTAAAGATGGTGTTAAAAGGTCTAATGATCGCAGAGGGTTTTAATTTATACTTTCTGCCTAGGGGTTCCGCACCTGTGGCAAATGTCTCGCACCTGCGGTCAAAACAACCGCACCTGCGACTTTTCACTAAACTGCCTAACTCCGCACCTGCGACTCACATTCCGCACCTACGACTTCGCAGGTGCGATCCTCCTCTCGCACCTCCGATCCTCTACTGGGCCTCTCAAATTCCGCATCTGCGGAGCTTTGCTCGCTCCTACGGACCCGCACCTGTGGTCACACTTTCGCAGGTGCGGTCACACTAGCACCAGCAGCTGAAGCTGCATTTTACCAACTTTAAAACTTCCCTTAATCCCTCGAAATCAATCCCGAGCCCCTCGAGGCCCCAACCAAACATACCAACACCTCATATATGATCATTCAAACTTAGTTGCACTCCTGAAACACTAAAAATAATATTAAAGCACCAAAATCACATCAAATTCAAGCCTAAGAACTTTGAAATTTCTAACATTACAAACCTGTTCCAACTTCTGGAATTCCATTCCGACTCTGATAGCCTATTTTTCCACTGCCGACCGGAAATCGCCAAAAACTAACTTTCGTCAATTCAAGCCTAATTTTACACCGGACATCACAAAAATATTCCGAACACACTCCTAAGTCCCAAATCACCTAACGAAGCTATCTGAGCCATAAAATCTGCATTCTGAGGTTGTTTCTCAATAAGTCAACTCTCAGTTGACTTTTCCAACTCTAAAGCAATTTTTAAAAACTATGCGACTAAACTCTCACTACAACCATTCCGATTTCAACCCTACCAACTCTAACACATTAATAACAGTATAACGAACCTATGACAAGTCACGAACAGTAATTATAATGCAAGTTCTACGTAACGACCGACCGGGTCGTTACAATAAGTATTCCTGCTGGTTCCATTTTTGTGATAATGTTGATAAGTCTATGAGAAGTACAGTTTTATGTTTACAATTGTTGAAATAAAAGTGTTGTGAAAGGCTTGGAATTAATTGTGAAATTTCTTGATAAATAAATAAATTGATCGTCATGGGGTTGGATAACAAGATAGTGACAAGGGTGGACATGTGAGATAAATGATAGTGACAAGGGTGAACATGTGAGATAAATGACAGTGACAAGGGTGGACATGTGAGATTAATGATAGTGACAAGGGTGGACATGTGAGATAAATGATAGTGACAAGGGTGGACAGGTGAGATAAATGATAGTGACAAGGGTGGACTGGTGGGATCGGGTTGCACACCGCAACAAGACAGTGATAAGGGAGGACGTTTATGTGTTACTGAATTTAAACACAAAGATTTGAAACTGTTTTACTCTACTATTTTTTATATTATGCACATACGACTATTTTAAAGTAAAGTTTGGAAACTTATGTGGGATCTTGGTCACAGATGAGGCCAGGAATAGGCGATTGAGTAATTCCATTTATTGTTGCTGTTTATCTTTCTTATTTGTGTAGAACTGTTTTATTGCTTTATTATTATTATATATGTTGCTACAGGTTAAGTTATAGTTGCCCCTCCGTAGCTTCGTCACTACTTCGTCGAGGTTAGGCTCGGCACTACTCCTTACATGGGGTCGGTTGTACTGATACTACACTCTGCACTCTTTTGTGCAGATCCAGGTATCAGCAAACAATAGAGATCTTTAGTAGCCGCTATAAATTATCCGGAGACACGAGGTATATTGTCGGCGTTCGCAGATCCCGAGAGTCTTCTCTTAGTTCGTAAAGTCTGTTTTATATTTCCTCAAAATAATTATATTATTTCTTTCAGCCGTTATTTGTAGTATTCTTTAGTAGTTCGTGAATTGTGACACCAGACCCTGGGGTAGTCTTAGAGTTATTTCTATAATTAGTTCGTGGCTCGATTTATTATTTAGTTGTTTATCATTTTATATTTGGAGTTATTCATTGGAAACCATTAGATTAATTTACTTTAAATTTATTTTATTATGTTTAACTGGATAATCAAAGGAAAATTTCTAATCGAACTCTAACATTGGCTTTCCTAGAAAGTGTGGTGTTAGGCGCCATCACGATCCCTAAGGTTGGGAATTTAGGTCGTGCCAAGTTGGTATCAGAGCACTAGGTTACTTAGGTCTCACAATTCACGAACGAGCTTAGTAGAGTCTGAAGGATCGGTGCGGGGATGTCTGTACATATCTCTCAGAGGCTATTGAGTTAGGAAACAACTCCATTTTTATTTCTATTCTATTGTGCGATTATTGTATCCCAAATACTGATTGGATTCTTCTATTCTCTCGCAGATGGCGAGAACACGTGCTTCCTCTTCTGCTGACCAGCATTCCGATCCTCCATCAGCAGCAGCTCCTGTTAGGGGCAGAGGCCGAGGACGAGGCCATGCCAGAGGCTGAGGCAGGGGTAGGACTCAGCCCATTGCTCAGGTAGTAGCCCCAACTTTGGAACCTAAGATCGAGATTAATGAGGGGGTTCCAGCTCAAACCGTTCCAGCGAGACCAACTCAGGTCCCCGAGGGGTTTATTGCTACCCCTATTCTTTAAGATTCATTGGTCCATTTAGTGGGCCTTATGGAGAGTGTGCCCAGGCTGGCACTTTCCCTATTGCAGCAGCCGTATCTCAGGCTGGAGGAGGGATCCAGACTCCTGCTACCCACACTCCGGTTCAGACTACTCCTCAGGTTCAAACCCTAGTAGCCAATCCAGTTGGGGTGATTCAGCCAGTTGCAGTAGTGCCACCCATTAATGGAGCAACTATGTCTGCTGATGCTTTGTGGAGGTTGGAACGGTTCACCAAGATGTTTACTACTACTTATAACGGTGCATCTTCAGAGGATCCCCATGACTATTTGGATAGCTACCACGAGTTCTACTGAACATGAGGATAGTGGAGAGCAATGGGGTCGACTTTGCTACTTTTCGGCTGTCAGGTCCCGCCATGACCTGGTGGAGAGATTATTGTTTGGCTAGATCAGCTGGGTCACCGCCTTTGACTTGGGCCCAGTTCTCCAATTTGTTTCTGGAGAAGTTTGTCCCTATTACTTAGAGAGAGGATTATATGAGGCAATTTGAGCGTCTCCAGCAGGGTTCTATGACCGTCACTCAGTATGAAACCAGATTCATTACCTTGGCCCTCATGATACTTCCCACCGACCGAGAGAGGGTAAGACGGTTTATTGAGGGCCTTGCTCAGCCCATCAGGTTGCATATGTCCAAGGAGACAGGAATCGAGATTTCTTTTCAGGACGCAGTTAATGTGGCTAGGAGGGTTGAGTCGGTTCTCGGGATGGGAGGTCAAGGGTCTGACAAGAGACCTCGTCATTCCGGTGGTTTCAGTGGCGCCTCATCCGGAGGTGGGACTTCATTTAGCAGCGGCCATTCTTCCGGGCCATTTCATTCAGCACTACAGGCTTCACATGGTACTTTCGGTGGTCGTGGTTCTTATTTGCCTTCTTCTGCTCAGCCAGTCTACAGTGCTCCTTCAGCTCCCATTAGAGCACCTCCTCTACAGGGTTTTCATCGTGGTTAGCCAGTTCGTCTGGGTCAGTTTACGTATCATGAGGGATATTTTGAATGTGGTGAATTTGGGCATATCTGGAGGACTTGTCCGAAATATGCAGGTAATCAATTTCAGCATCAGGGTTCTCGTGCCATAATTCCGGCACCAGCTCCAGTACCACCTGCCAAGCCACCAAGGGGTAGGGGTCAGGTAGTTAGAGGTAGAGGCCAGAATGTTAGAGGTGGAGGTCAGCCCGCTAGAGGTGGAGGTCCTCCCAGAGGTGTGGTTTAGGGTGGCGGGGTCCATCCCCGACTATATGCATTTCCAGTCAGACCTAAGGCGGAGTCCTCCGACGCTGTTGAGGCATCTACTTGGGAGTCCGAGTCGGACATGCACAGTAGATATCCACACTTGTTCGCCAATTCATGTAATTTTCTATGTCCGTTCGAGGACGAACGATTGTTTTAGAGGTGGAGATTGTGATGACCCAAAGGGTGATTCTATGAATTTAGACTCCGTTCTAGGCTTATTATCCATAAAAAGATTAATTTTAACTACCTCGATTTGCATGCAAAGTCCGGGCGTGAAACGGGAAAGCTTTTATGTGAAAATATGACAAATAATAATTTTTAGAATTAAAAATTTAATTATAGTTGTCTTTGGTCAACATGATGAGTAAACAGAATTGGATCTGTGTTCCGATGATCCTGCGAGGTCCGGAGTAAAATATGGGACTTGGGGGTGAGCCTGAAAATGAATTCCGAGGTCCCAAGTCTTAGAAATCAATTTTTGAAAGAAATTATTTTGCTGAAATATTAATGAAATAAAGAAAAGAATTAATGTTTGAAACCATTAGTAGCCCCGTATTTTGGTTCCGGGGCCTGATAAAGATTTGTTATAGTATTAAATATTAACTGTGAAATTTGGTGAGAAAGGGAGGTTATTTGATGTGATTTGGACGTCCGGTTGAGAAATAATGAACTTTGAGTGTTCTTGAAAAAAATGATGAGTTTTGAGGTTTACTTCATAGTTTTACATGTTATTTTCATGATTTGATCGCACGAGCAAGTCCGTATGATGTTTTTAGACTTGCGTGCATGTTTGGTTTAGAGCCCCGAGGGCTCAGGTGAGTTCCGGATAGGCCACGGGATGTTTTATACTTATAAAAATTTGTTGTTTTGCTGGTTCTAGTGCACAGTGATCTTTTGTACTATGCGATCGCATAGTAACAACCGCGATCGCATAAAGTAAATTCTGGGGGGTCATTTTTGTGCAGAGCGAATGCGGTCTGTGCCCCGCGAACGCACAGTGTATTGGACCTGGGGGGTGAGGGAAGGGGAGCCCAGTACCCTATGCGAACACGCCGACCCAATACGAACGCGATGGCCAGCTGCCCTGTATCATATGCGAATGCGGAAGGCCCTATGCGAACACATAGAAGGCATGCCCAGCTATATAAATACCCTTTTAAACACGGACAAAACCCTTTTTCTTCATAATTTTTGAACCCCACAGTCCTAAGGACAAATTTCTTCACCAAAGTTTATCCCCAAGTTGTTGGTAATCAATTCTAAACTTTACTCTTTCAATAACCCAATGTTTTTCATCACTTTTAAATAAAAAACTAAGAATTTTCATGGTAAAATTGAGGGTTGGGTAGAATTAGGGAATTTTGTAAAAGTCGAATGGGTAAATGGGTACACGTAATTTGGTCCGAACCCCGAGTTTGGACCAAGCGGGCCCGGGGTCGGGTTTTAACTTTTTTTGAGAAAACTTAGTAAAAATTTTAATTTTCAGTAAAGTTGGTTCCTTTAGCATTAATTAATGATATTAAGTTAATTATGGTTAGATTCGAGTGTATTGGAGGTGAATTCAAGAGGAAAATCTATACTTGAACAGTGAGTGACCTGCACAATTGAGGTAAGTGCTTGGTTTAACCTTGACTTGAAGGAATAGGAATCCCCAACTCAATTGTTATGTGAAATTGCATGTGTGTGGTGTATAAGCGAGGTGACGAGTATCTATGCACCACCAAATTGTCTGCTTACATGATCCCTTCCCCGTTTCCAAATTTAATTGCTCGTGTTTTAATTGTTTCATGTCCATTGTTGTTTCTATGATTACTTGGCTTGTTAATTTATTGTTAAGTCTGGTTGCAATTATTTTTCAAAAAGTATTAGTGTTTTCCTTGGCTTTATTGTGGTACATCAAGATTTAGCGGGTTGACATTGTTTTACGAGATATATAAGTATTCCTGCTGGTTCCATTTTTGTGAATATGTTGATGAGTCTATGAGAAGTACAATTTTCTGTTTACAATTGTTGAGATAAAAGTGTTGTGAAAGACTTGGCCTGAATTGTGAAAGTTCTTGATAAGTAAATAAATTGATCGTGATGGGGGTGGATAACAAGATAGTGAAAAGGGTGGACAAGTGAGATAAATGATAGTGACAAGGGTGGACAGGTGAGATAAATTAAGGTTTGGAAATTTATGTGGGATCTTGGTCACAGCTGAGGCCTAGAATAGGCGACTGAGTTATTCTATTTATTGTTGCTGTTTATCTTTCTTATTTGTGTAGAACTGTTTTATTATTTTATTATTATATATGTTGCTACAGGTTAAGTTATAATTGATCCGCCGTAGCCTCGTCATTACTTCGTCGAGGTTAGGCTCGGCACTTACTCAGTGCATAGGGTCGGTTGTACTGATACTACACTCTGCACTCTTTTGTGCAGATCCAGGTACTAGCCAGCAGTAGAGATCTTTAGTACCCGCTATCTATTATCCGGAGACACGAGGTATATCTGTCGGCGTTCGTAGATCCCGAGAGTCTTCTCTTAATTCGTAGAGACTGTTTTATATTTCCTCAAAACAGTTATATTATTTCTTTTAGCCTTTATTTGTAGTATTCTTTAGTAGTTCGTGAATTGTGACACCAGACCCTGGAATAGTCTTTGAGTTATTTCTATAATTAGTTCGTGGCTCGGTTTATTTAGTTGTTTATCATTTTATATTTGGAGTTATTTATTGGAAAATATTAGATTAAGTTACTTTAAATTTATTTTATTATGTTTAAATGAATAATCAAAGGAAAATTTCTAATCGAACTCTAACATTGGCTTGCCTAGCAAGTGTGGTGTTAGGCGCCATCACGATCCCTAAGGTTGGGAATTTGGGTCGTGACAACTGACTTCTTATCAAATATTATGCACGATTCCATGAGAGTATTTTATAGAAATACCGAGGCGTATGACCATCTCAATCTGTGCACTGCCGAGGGTCGAACGACAGGAACCATAGATGCATTTATTATACTGCCGAGGCGAACGACCTGCTCCCATGAGAGTGCGGTACATAATCCTGCCGAGGCGAAAATCCCGATCCCATCAGAATAAGAAGCTTAACCGGGTCCTTGACCCCACTCACAAATAAACATGTGAGCTATAATTTTAAGGAAAAACCTTTCGATGAAAATGCGTAACGCGGGTGAAATCCGTAGGAGGAACACAATTATTCTGTGGCAAATCATGAAACTCGTCAAATCTCTACAATAGAAAGTCTATCACTCTACACATGTCTAGTCTCAAGTCGTAACATAGAAATAAAGGGATTTAATAGGCAAGGGACTGTTGAAATAGTACATTTATAGCATGGTGTGAGCCTAAGTCTACCCGAACAATAACATTAATCTAGCTACGTACGGACTTTCGTCACTTCGTGCATACGTAGCACCCACAAATAGTAGCACATAACAATTACATCACCTAGGGGTGGTTTTCCCCTCACAGAGTTACACAAGAGACTTACCTCGCATCGAAGTTGCAAAACCTGCTCCAACGCCGCTCTAACACCTCAAACCGGTGACCGTTGATCCAAAACTAGTCAAATGAGATGCAACCAATCATAATATACTCTAATACCCATAATCAATCAATTTATAATAATTTCCAACTTCGTTCAAAAAATCGATAAAGTCACCTCGGGCCCACATGCCCGACTTTTAATTTTTTTTGAAGATAATCATTACCCTGGGGCTCAAATATATGATTTATTCCCAATTCTATGCCCAAAATCCAAGAATACAATTTTTAAGGTTTTTCTTCAAAGTCCTAAATTACTACTAATTTCCATGTTTAGATCCATATATATACCATGTGTTTAACTGGAAATAGGTAGGAATCACTTACCTTGTGATTGATGCTGAAATGGTGCTCCAAAATTTCTCCAAGGTCGATTCCCATGGAGGAAACGAAATGAAAATGGCCAAATCCCCGTTTTAAAACTTCATTGCCCAGGTCCGTCCTTCTTCGCGATTGCAGAAAGACCATCGCGATCGCGAAGGCCAAGATGCACTGCCTCCAAATTTCTTCTTCGTGTTCGCGGTAAAAGCTTCGCCTTCGTGAAGTCTTAATGGCTCTATGTCCCAGCTCTCCTTTCCTTCTACGGGTTCGCGACCCTCCTGTCGTGTTCGCGTAGGTTGCTCATACTTTCCCTCCGCGTTCGGGGCCACGGAGTCGCGTCTGCGATGTACAAAATCCCAGCAGCACAAAATCCTTCTTCGTGAACGCGTGAATCCCTCGTGTTCGCGAAGAAGAAAAGCAGACACTTGCACCAGCAATTGCAAAGCAGCCCAACTTGGTTCGAAACCACCCTGAAACACACCTGAGGCCCTCGGTACCCTATCCAATCATGCCAACCTATCCCAAAACATGACACGAACTCGCTCGAGGCCTCAAATCATATCAAACAATATGAAATCATGAATCACACCTCAATTCGAGCTTAATGAACTTTAGAACTTCAGACTTCTACATTCGATGCTGAAACCTATCAAATCACGTCCAATTGACCTCAAATTTTGCACACAAGTCACATTTGACATTAGGACCTACTCCAACTGTTGGAACCAGAAATCTCGATATCAAAATTCTGCTTCCGATCAAACTTCCAAAAACCTTCAAACTTCCAACTTTCGCCAAATGACCCGAAATGACCTACGGACCTCCAAATCCACATCCAGATACGCTCCTAAGACCAGAATCACCATACAGAGCTATTTTCCTTAGATCAAAAACCCAAACGGACATCGATAACATTGAAATACACTTCAACCCAAATTCATGAAATTCTTCCAAAATGCCAACTTTCCACAATAGGCGCTGAAACTCTCCCGGGTCATCCAAAACCCGATCCGGACATGCGCCCAAGTCCAAAATTATCATACGAACCTATTGGAATCTTCAAATCTCAATTACGAGGTTGTTTACTCAAAAGTCAAACCTTAGTCAATTCCTCCAACTTAAAGCTTCTGAGATTGGAATTTTCTTTCCAAATCAACTCCGAACATCCTGAAATTTAATTTCGACCACACGTACAAGTCATAATACCTGAAGTGAAGCTACCCAAGGTCTCAAACCACCGAATAACGCGTTAGGGATCAAAACGACCGGTCGGGTCATTACATTCTCTCCCACTTAAACATTCATTCGTCCTCAAACGTGCTAAGAACTGCTGCGGAGTTTCCCAAAATCACTGTTTAACACCTCGTGCACCTACCCATGCCACCACAACCCAGTTGAGCACATTATCTCGAGCCAGACTGAAAATCCTTCCTGCTACCTTAGCTAGCTCCTGCTACCTTAGCTAGCAAGATTTAGAGCCAAATTCCAACATCCGGAATTTCTCCACGATACTAGATCCTAACACACGAACACCGTATTAATCACCAAAACACTAAACCCAACGTGACCATGCTTCTCCACTGAAATCATACCATGCACACATAACTCGTTTGCCCAAGGAAATCTCCCTCGAGCACAACAATTGAAATTTCCACTGACCCAAGCCCGTAATATACCCCATAACATATATAAGCCTTGTTCATACACTCGCAATAATGCCGCGACAGAAGGGATATGTAGAAACTCATAACCACCTGCCGAATCACAAATGATGGAGTCTCTCATTCTGAAAAGAACCATTACTTCATTCTGAACTGAATAACAATATTTGCTCTTTAATATAACCTTCCTAACTCTGATCGCACTGATCCCAGGTCCAATAACCTTGTCTCGCCCAGTACCATCCGCTCAGGCAATAAGCCATCTCAGACACTACCAAAAGTCTCATATGATGCCACAATGTGCCAACAAGCTACCAACTCGAATGTGATACATAAGGAAAATGAACTCTGGAAAGAACTACTCAACCACGTAACTAATTAAACAACCAAAAAGATGTTATGAACCTTCCTCAGAAAATGAGAAACAAAACACACAAGAATGCAACTAATTAACTAATTACACTGTTGCAAAGTGCAACCCGATCCACTCATGATACTGTTGTGGCATGCAACCCGATCCACACATGATGCTGTTGTGGCGTGACACCCGACCAATGTAGTAATCAATAAGGAACTAACTACCGAGCCAGAATGCTCATACTTATGAAATACCCGAATGTTGAACACAAGCACGCCAAGTGCATAGTACAAATTCTAGGGAGACAGATAGTGCCATACACTATGAAACTCAAGCACAACTAAGGTGCGATATATGATCTGCATCTTGAGAGCCATCTTGCTCACATAACACCACCGCTATGCGGGACCTCAACACATGTGTGAATAATCAAGTCGTCTCATAGCCCGACATGGCACAATAGAGTACCACATGAAATAGCTGACGACGAAAATAACATCCAATGCCCGAATACTCCTCCACAAGAAATGCTATGCTGAATGAACACACCCAGCTTGGTGTAGAGCACACATCCACATTTAGACCCATCAACGGACCTCAAGTCGATTCTGATCGTATCGTATTGGGCTAATAATCTTTCAAGGATCCACAATAACCCTTTTCCATGACACATAAGAACAACCGTCAAATTCGGAAAAAACTCACATGGTCCACAACCCAAGGAATGGAATGCCTCTCAGGCATAAACTCTCGCATTTGCGATATTACCATAACCTCCATACTTGGTTTTAATCTTTAACAATCAAGTGACTAACATGTTACACTTATACAAATATCCCCGTGGGGCACTCCAACGAACTTCCGCTCAGGCAGAAAAGTCCGCACATCCATACCACTAACTGTTCTAATTCTATAAAGCGAATTAAAAACCCGCAAGTCAACACTTAAAGCCTCTTCCACAGAACACCATTGTCAGGTGACATTAAAGAAAAATGCCAGATTACTCTGAACATCTGAATTCACCCTTGCTCATCCGAGATCGTGACATTCTACACCGAACTGCAACCTGGACCTTCAACTTCCAGTTCCCATACCGCTCACTACACCTACCATGCCGCTACACGATAATACACGTATTCACCATAGCCCTCGAACTACTAGTGGATTAACCACTTCATTAGCTAGAAACCTTTCACTTAGCTCATTTCATAAGAACCAATGCAACACGCAACTGAATTCTCAAACCGTAGAAAATACAAACCTCAAATAGTCATCTAAGCCGCCATAACTCTTCTGGGATTCATTTACACAACAAATCCATTCAAATCAAAACCTCCCAAATCAACCAAGTGGTGGTGGCTCTCAAGCCCAAGTGTACAACCACAAATTACATGTATAACTTCACGCTGAAGAAACTGATCACTGCCACAATCATGCTGATTCAACCATCACTAACCGACCCAGCTTTTTCCAATTTATCCTCGACTTGCCTTAGAATAATAATAGCTCCATAAAAATGTAACGAACCAAATCCGCACTCCTCCCGAGTGACTCGCATCACGAGATCACATCGTCTCATTACTCTTGAATCATCTCATATTCTCCTTACGCGCACAATATCATCTCCAACTGGTACACCCATTCTGCAAGACCTTCCGCGAATCCAAAGCTATTTCTTCCTTTCATCCAATATTGCACTGCACACCCAATGATAACATAGAACATCCCAAGTCCTTAGGCACTGCACTTAAATTCTTGAACCCTCTAGGACCACTGTTGAGAGTCACTCCCTCTGACTTGGTCCCGAATATAAGCCAAACTCTTGTGCGCTGCTAGCACGTGAACACCTTATCCAAGAAGCACCCGACTGTATTCTTTTCCTTGCACATAACCCCCACAAGAAGCATAAACTTTGAGGCTTCCCAAAACCTAAACATGAATAGATAAGGCCAAATATAACACACCGTCCTCAAATTCTTTGCACGAATTACCACTAATATTTTCTTTCCTTAGTCATGATAACCCCCCAATCACTGATAACCAGAAACCGCACAAGTAGACAACCATGCGATTCAATAGTAGACGATGGGGCTCCCCCACTTAGCTTGAAGTTGCAATTATATAACCCTGGAACCCACCAAGATTTATTCTACCCCATTGACATCAAATTAAATTCCAACAATATATTCCAAACTCGAAGTCATGTTGCATCCAAATAAAATCCGTGGACCTAGTCATTGTCTTCCATGAATTCCCTAATTGCTAAAAGTTTTCCTCAAGGCATGTGGCTATCCTACCACAGAACCCATATGCTACTCCGCCACTCTCCCACTTTGGTTAAACCCTCTCCTTTAAGAAACTTCTCGACATCTATTTTTCATTCTTGATCTTCTAGCAATTCAACCACCGCAAGACACCTCCCGCCTGTCGTTCCTCATCCTTCATTGCCCAATTCTTGCCTCAGATCCGAATCCATCTCTGTAGCACCTGAACTAATAAATTTCCACCAACCCTAAGCCTCCTAGAAGATCATCCTTCTCGAGCCATCGACATTAGAAATACCAATTCGATTCCGAAATCGCTACACTCCTCTATCTCTAACGATCACTTCTCAAGCACCATTTCACAATACCCTACCCCGAAGGAAAATTGAAGAAGACCATGACACTAGCGAACCTTAACGATTTCAACAAGGACGATGACACCACATCACAATTAAAAACTCTACCACGCTCGAAAATATCAAGTCTCATTACTCCATCAACCCAAACCTGAACATTCGTAGTACGATTCACTGCGTCGGCACATAAACGATCACCCCACCGTTACATCAATACCGCAAGATAATAACTCATGAACATCATAACAACCTGTGCATAGCCTCAAAACCATATGACATATAGCTATTGAGCTGAAATGATAGAACATGCTTCAGCAAGAAGACGATAATAATTTGCTCGAATGCGCAGGGAGAAACATCCTGCTCCATGTCTGTAGTACCACTGCAACTCCTCGGTGCCTAATTGACACTGGCGTTCAACATCGTATAAGAATTAGTAGGAAGGAAGTAAAGGCATAAGCCTCAAAGGAATTAAATCGCACGATGAGGAATCAAGAAGGTAAGTGTTCCTAACATCCATGTAGCCTCTTGAAGATAAGTACAGACATCTCCGAACCGATCCACAAGACTCTGCTAGACTTGCTCATGACTTGTGAGACCCAAGTGAACCTAATGCTCTGATACCAAGCTATCATGACCCAAAATCTACTAAAGGTCGTGATGGCGCCTAACACCGCCGTCAGGCAAGCCAACGGTGAATGATTAATTTAATTACTCATTTTAGTATTGAATTTCATACTTTTCATCAATTAAATAATAAGAAATATAATTTATAGGGTAAATTTAGTATTTTCACAAATACATGAAGAACAACCCATAAGAACCCCAAAACTCGGTGTCACAAGTGCATGAGCATCAACTAGGAAATATAATAAGATAAAACATCTGTTTAGAATATAAAATAGATAGGATAACATAAATAACTCTGATGGAGACTCTGCAGGCTGCGGATCGTGACATGAGATACAGCTCACGGTAAGTCCCCGCAATATCCATGCCTCTATGCCTAGTAGACCACCAGACGTATATGTACCTGCACAAAAATGTGCAGGAATTGTAGCATGAGTACGTAAATCAACGCACACGCAATAAGTATCTAGCTTAACCCCAGAGAAGTAGTGATGATGGGTCAACATCGACACTTATTAGTGGTCTAATAAGACAGATACAGTAAGAAGTAAACAGATATATGGCAGAGTAAATAAACGAAATGAACAAGTATAAATACGTGGTACGATCCTCCTCCATACAATAAACTTAAACTCTCAAATAGCAATTTCCTCCTCAACTGGAGCATATATATATATAATGGATCTCACCAGATAGGTTGTCATAATTCAAATCAGGAAGGATCATAGATACACTGACTTCTTGTCAAATATTACGCACGATTCCATGGGAGTATTTTATAGAAATGCCGAGGGTGGAACGACACGAACCATAGATGCATCTATTACACTGCCGAGGCGAACAACCCTCTCCCATAAGAGTGTGGTACATAATCCCGCCGAGGAAAACGACACGATCTCATTACAATAAGAAGCTTAACCGGGTCCTTGACCCCACTCACGAATAAACGTGTGAGTTATAATTTTAAGGAAAAACCTTCCGATGGAAACATGTAGCGCGGGAGAAAATCTGTAAGAGGAACACAATTATTCCACGGCAAATTATGAAACTCGTGAAATATCTACAATATTAAGTCTATCACTCTAAACATGTCTAGTCTCAAGTCGTAATGTAAAAATAAAGGGATTTAATAGACAAAGGACTACTGAAATAGTGCAGCTATAGCATGGTGTGAGCCTAAGTCGACCCGAATAATAGCATGAATCTAGCTACGTACGGACTCTCGTCACCCCGTACATATGTAGCACCCACAAATAGTAGCACATAACAATTACGTCACCTAGGGGTGGTGTCCCCCTCACAGAGTTAGACGTGAGACTTACCTCGCTTCGAAGTTCCAAAACCGGCTCCAACGCCACTCTAACACCTCAAATCGGTGAACATCGATCCAAAACTAGTCAAATAATATGCAACCCAATCAAAATATACTCTAATACCCATAATCAATTAATTTATAACAATTTCCAACTCCGCTCGAAAAATCGATAAAGTCACCCTCGGGCCTACATGCCCAGATTCTGAAAATTTTCGAAGATAATCATTACACATAACACCATGAACTCAAATTTATGATTTATTCCCAATTCCATGCCCAAATTCGTGGTCAAAATCCAAGAATATAAATTTCTAAGTTTTTCTGCAAAATCCCAAATTACTACTAATTTTCATGTTTATATCCATATATATATATATACACCATATATTAACTTGAAATATGTGAGAATCACTTACCTTGTGATTGATGCTAAAAATGATTCTCCAAAATCTCTCCAAGGTCTGCTCCCATGGAGGAAATGAAATGAATATGGCCAAATCCCCGTTTTCAAACTTCACTGTCCCAGCCCGTCTTTCTTCGCGATCGCGGAAAGTCCATCGCGATTGCGAAGGACAAAATGTACTGCCTCAAAATTTCCTCTTCACGTTCACAGTAAAAGCTTCGTGTTCGCGAAGGCTTAATGGTTCCAGGTCCCAGCTCCCCTTTCCTTCTACGCGTTCGCTACCCTCCTATCGCGTTCGCGAAGGTTGCTCCAACTTTCCCTCTGCCTTCGCAGCCACGGAGCTGCATTCACGATGCACAAAATCCAAGCAGCCCAAAATCCTTCTTCGTGAACGCGTGAATCCCTTCATGTTCGCGAAGACACCAGCACCAGCAATTGCAAAGCAGCCCAACTTGGTCCCAAACCACCCCGAAACACACTCGAGGCCCCTAGGACCCCATCCAATCACGCCAACCTGTTCCAAAATATGACACGAACTCGCTCGAGGCCTCAAATCACATCAAACAACATCGAAATCATGAATCACACCCCAATTCGAGCTTAGTAAACTTTAGAACTTCAAACTTCTACATTCGATGCCGAAACCTATCAAATCATGCCCGATTGACCTCAAATTTTGCACACAAGTCACATTTGACATTAAAGAGCTAATCCAACTTCTGGAATCGGAATTCGATCCCTATATCAAAAGTTCGCTCCCGGTAAAACTTCCGAAAAACCTTCAAACGTCCAACTTTCACCAAATGACCTCGAAATGACCTACGGACCTCCAAATCCACATCTGGACTCGCTCCTAAGACCAAATCACCATACGGAGCTATTCCCAGGATCGGAATCCCAAACGAACATTGATAACACTGAAATACACTTCAACCTAAATTCATGAAATTCTTCCAAAATGCCAACTTTATATATTAGGCACCGAAACGCTCCAGGGTCATCCAAAACTCAATACGAACATGCGCCCAAGTCCAAAATAATTATACGAACCTGTTGGAACCTTTAAATCTCAAATCCAAGGTCGTTTACTCAAAAGTTAAACATTAGTCGATTCCTCCAACTTAAAGCTTCCGAGATTAGATATTTCTTTCCGAATCAACTCCGAACTTCCCAAAATTAAATTCCGACCACACGTACCAGTCATAATACCTGAGGTGAAGCTACTCTAGGCCTCAATTTTCCGAACAACGTGTTAGGGCTCTAAACAGCCGTTCGGATCGTTCCAATTTACCCTCTATAATCAAATTTTTACTTAATTACATGGTCATATACAATTCACAATTATATACAAATTAGTTTTAAATGAGTATCACTTGATTGTAGCCTTTTAATTTAATAAATCCTGAAAAATCCTCAAAATTCTCTAAAGGATTTCTACTTTCTCTCTTTGAAATCAACCCTCTTTCTGCACTGTTTCTACAAGGTTTTTCTTCTTCTAAAGCTCATAATTTTCTCTAATGATGGCGATGCAAGGGATTTATTTTTATCGATTTGAATTTCACCATGGCTAGAGTTTGGAGCTTTTCAGGGCTTTGCATTTCTTATTGGTGTTCCGATGACGGGCTAAAAGTATGTGTATATTAATTATTTGGTTGGATTGTTCGAATTGAATTTGTCAGTAATAAATTTTGAAAGTGTTTGACTCTCCACCATTGATATACATTAAAAAAATTCGAAGCTTTGAATTCGAATTCGGATTTTTAATTTTTTTTGTATTGGGTGTTATTGCAAATGATTGAGAATATTCTATGGAGTTTATATCTCGATTTTCAGGGTATTTGGTGAAGAGTTGTGCTAATTATAGTTTAAAATAAATCAAACACAACTGGAAGGAGTCTTATTTAAATGGAAGGAAAATTTGGACTTTGTTCCCTCAGTTACGCCATTTTCTAAGCAAAAAATCTCTTAATTTAAAGCACTAATAATGAATTATATATAAATGGTAAGAAAAACTTAGGGCAGGTACTATAAAAAATTTGGAAAATTTGGGTAAATAAGTTTCAAATATAGGAAGGAAAAAAATTCCTAAATCTTTTATATTACTATTTATATCAAGGTATTCTTTTCGGGTTTGGCACTCTTGGTCCAGAATTGTTTAGGCCCACACTATTTACATGAAGGGGAAAGTGCACAGATAGCCGATTTGGACTCTTATTATTCTAACAGTAGCTTGTTTATGGCTTGAGTAAAAACCACTAACGAATGAAGCTGCTTCAGCATGGCAGAATAAACGAAATGCATAATGGGTTAAGCATATCTATTTAAAATATAATTACTTTACAAATTAGAAAAAATAAATATATTTTAACTATATAATAAATAAGAGTTTTTGGTACAGTGAAGGGTATTTCGGTAATTAAATCACAATCGAGAAGGCTAGCTAATTGTTACCCATAGCTGTCACGACCCATTTTTCCCCTCCGAAAGACGCCGTGATGATACCTAGTCGCTACGACTAGGTAAGCCTATAACATCGAAGTAACAGAAATAAAGAAAATAAAGGAACAACCAAGTTTCAATAATGACTATATAATGGTAAACTGCCGCTCGGCGTATACAAGTAAAATAAGTACCCGATTATACACATACTTCCCAAAACCCGGAATCACGAGTCACAAGCTCTACGAAAACTATCTAACTGTCTGCTATACATAGAGTTTAAGAAATGAAAGAGGGAAACAAAGTAAAAGATAGAGGGGGACTCCGAGGATCTGCGGATGCGTGCAGATATACCTTGAAGTCTCTGGTGGCTACTGCGGCTGAACTAATACTGAGACGGACGAGAGGTACCTGGATCTGCACACGAAAAAAATATGTGCAGGAAGGGCGTGAGTACACCACAATGGTACCCAGTAAGTGCCAAGCCTAATCTTGGTCGAGTCTTGACGAGATCAGGTCAGGGCCCTACTGGTATAAATATAATAAAATAAGGCAGAAAGAAATATTACAGTAAAATAAATACGAAAATCTAACAGGAAAAGAATTAAATGAAAGCCAACAACTCAGAACACAGTAATAGCAACAGGGGATCTCCCGGGATACCGTCCCATAGTCCAAAAGTGAATATGTAGTGTTGGGGGCACTCTCGGAATACCGTTCCGTAGTCCCAAAGTAAATATGCAGTACCGGGGGTGGGGGAGGGGGAGGGATCTCCCAGAATACCGTTCCGTAGTTCCAAAGTAAATATGCAGTACAATCGGGATCTTCTGGAATACTGTTCCATAGTCCCAAAGTAAATATGCAGTGATGGGGGATCTCCCCGAATGACGTTCTGTAGTCCCAAAGTAAATATGCAGCAAAACGACAAGATTCAATAATCATAGTACGGAGTCTCACTATTTATCCTAGGTGTAAGCTAAAGGAAAGCAGGTAAAACAACTAAGCATACTACACATAGTTCAAGTAAACAGTTAAGCAAATAGGTATGCTTTCTTAGTCTAACATAAAGCTAATCAAGCTAATAAATCCAAATAAGATGAAAGACAAATTTACTTTTTAGCGAAAATCGGGTTATACAACAAACAGCTCGTGTACGTACTCGTCACCTCACGTACACGACGCTCAAATATCAACAACAGTACAAATCCTACAGGGAGGTTCCCTCACACAAGGTTAGGCAAACCACTTACCTCGAACCCAACTCCAATCAATCCGAAATCACGCTCTTGCCACGAGTATCCAAATCCGAGTGGCCCAAATCTAATCAAAACTAATTACATAACATAAATACAACTACAAGAGCTAATCTAACGAAAGAAATCAAAGCTAGAGCAAGGCATTGGAAAAATCGCTCAAAATCCTCCCTAGGCCCACGACTCAGAATCGAATAAAAGTTATCAAATAAGAACACATTCACTCACGAGTTCACTCGTACAAATATCATCCAAATCCGATGCCTAAATCCCACTCAAATCTCAGATTTTTAGTTGGGGAACTTTTCCCTCAATTTCCCAAATTCTTCACTCAAATTCATTAATTTAATGAAGAAATAACTATGGATTAATGAAATATGATCAAAATAGGATTAGGAATCGTTACCCAATGTTTTCCTCTTCAAAACCCTCGAAAATTCGCCTTCCTCCAAGCTCTAAATCAAATTTTGTGATATGAAATATCTAACCCTCGAATCTGCCTTTTCTGCCCAGCGATTATCGCACCTACGGGCCCAAAATCGCATCTGCGGTCCCTCACCTGCGGAATTTCCATCACAGGTGCATTTTTTCACTTAAAGAACCTCGTCCGCATCTACAGTTAAGAGGTTGCACTTGCATGTGCGCACCTGCGAACCCTTGTCCGCTTCTGTGGTCCCAGACCGCTCCTGCGGTTCCTCCTATCGCACCTGCGGGTATCGCAGATGCAGAAGTCCCCTCGCACCTGAGATCCCGGAACTCCTTCCTACTTCCACTTCTGCGGTTCCATAGCCGCTTCTGCGGTTCCATAGCCACTTCTGCGGCCCAAAGTGTGCAGGTGTCGTGACACCAGATGCAACAACATCAACAATTTCATCTAAGTCCAATTCAACCCGTTAAGCACTCGAAACTCACCCGAGGCCCCCGGGACATCAACCAAACATACCAACCAATCCTAAAATACCATACAAATTTAGTCGATCCTCAAACCACATCGAACAATATCAAAAACATGAATTATCACGGATTCAAGCCCAATGAACTTTGAAATTTCTAAATTCTACAAACGACGTCGAAACTTATCAAATTTCGTCTAAATGACCTCAAATTTTACACACAAGTAAAAAATGACACTACGAACCTATTCTCACTTCCGGATTTCCATTCCGGGCCCGATATTAAAATTTTCACCGCCGACCAAAATCGCCAAAATTCCAGTTTTTGCCAATTCAAGCCTAAATGTACTACGTATCTCCAAATCACATTCCGTACACGCTCCTAAGTCCAAAACCACCTAACATAGTTAATGGAACCATAAAAATTCAAATCCGAGGTCATTTATCCACAAGTCGACATCCGGTCGACTTTTCCAACTTAAGCTTCCAAATAAGACACTAAGTGTCTCAATTCATTTCAAAAACCAACACGAACCCTCCCGACAACACAAATAGCAAAATTAGATATGGGTAAAGAAATTAATAGGGGATCGGGGCTTTAACTCTAAAAAATACCAGCTGGGTCGTTACATCCTCCCCCTCTTAAAACAATCTTTTGTCCTTGAACGAGTATAAAAACATGCCTGAAGCTGAGAAAAGATGAGGATAACGGCTACGCATATCCCGCTCGGTCTCCCAAGTCGCTTCCTCGACCGGCTGACCTCTCCACTGAACCTTTACTGAAGCAATATTCTTTGACCTTAGCTTTCTGACCTACCTGTCCAACATTGCCACTGGCTCCTCAACATAAGATAGATCCTTGTCCAACTCGACTAAACTGAAATCCAATACATGAGCCGGATCACCGTGATACTTTCGAAGCATAAAACATGGAATACCGGATGAACTCCTGCTAGGCTGGGAGGTAGAGAAATCTCATAGGCAACATCCCCAACACGCCACAATATCTCAAAATGACCAATGTACCTTGGACTCAACTTGCCCTTCTTCCCGAACCTCATGACGCCCTTCATAGGTGATACCTGAAGCAAGACCCGCTCTCCAACCATGAATGCTAAATTGTGAACCTTCCGGTCCACATAACTCTTCTGTTTGGACTGGGCTGTGCGAAGTCTATCTTGAATCATCTTCACCTTATCCAAGGCATCCCGGACCAAGTCTGTACCCAACAATCGGGCCTCGCCCGGATCGAACCAACCCACTGGGGACCGACACCGTCTACCATATAGAGCTCATACGGTGCCATCTGAATGATGGACTGATAACTGTTGTTGTAGGAAAACTCCGCAAGTGGCAAGAACTGGTCCTATGAACCTCCAAACTCCATCACACAAGCACGAAGCATATCCTGTATAATCTGAATCGAGCGCTCGGACTGCCCGTCCATTTGAGGATGAAAGGCTGTACTCATCTCTACCCTTGTACCCAACTCCTGCTGTACGGCTCTCCAGAACCGTGATGTGAACTGTGTACCTCTGTCTGAAATGATGGAAATTGGGACACCATAAAGGTGGACAATCTCTCTGATGTAAATCTCAGCCAACCTCTCTGAAGAGTAAGTAGTCATCACTGGGATGAAATGAGCTGACTTGGTCAGCCGATCCACAATCACCCAAATAGCATCGAACTTCCTCGAAGTACATGGGAGTCCAACTACGAAATCCATGGTGATCTGCTCCCACATCCACTCCGGGATATCTAACCTCTGAAGAAATCCACTCGGTCTCTGATGCTCATACTTGACCTGCTGACAGTTGAGACACCTGGCCACAACCCCAACTATATCCTTATTCTTCCTCCTCCACCAATGGTGTTGTCTCAAATCCTGGTACATCTTCGCGGCACTCGGATGGATGAAATACCGCGAGCTGTGGGCTTTCTCAAGAATCAACTCCCGAATCCCATCTACATTGGGCACACATATCCGGCCCTGCATCCTCATCATGCCATCATTGCCAATAGTCATATATATCTAGCATCACCTCGCCGAACCCTGTCCTAAAGGACTAGAAGATGGGGGTCATCATACTGATGCTCTTTGATACGGTCATAAAGAGAAGACCGAGAGACCACACAAGCCAATACTCGGCTCGGCTTCGAAATATCCAGTCTCACAAACTGGTTGGCTAAAGCCTGAACATCCAATGCTAAGGGTCTCTCTGCTGCTGGAAGATATGCCAAACTCCCCAAACTCTCCGCCCAGCGACTCAAGGCTCCGCCCATTACATTGGCCTTTCCCGGGTGCTACAGTATAGTGATGTCATAATCCTTAAGTAGCTCCAACCACCTCCGCTGATGCAAATTAAGATCCTTTTGCTTGAACAGGTGCTGCAAACTCTGGTGATCGGTATAGATTTCACAAGGAACACCGCACAAATAATGGCACCAGATCTTCAAGGCGTGAACAATAGTTGCTACCTCAATATCGTGGACAAGATAATTCTTCTCATGCACCTTCAATCGCCTGACGCGTCGACAATGACCCTACCGTCCTGCATCAACACCGCTCCAAGACCAATCCTCAAGGCATCACAATAGACAGTGTTAGATCCCGAACCTGTAGGCAATACCGATATTGGGGCTGTAGTCAAAGCTGTCTCGAGCTTCTGAAAGCTCTCTTCACACCCCTCTGTCCACCTGAACAGAGCACCCTTCTGGGTCAGCCTGTCATAGGTGTTTCAATAGATTAAAATCCCTCTACAAAGAGATGGTAATATCCCGCCAAACCAAAGAAACTGCGGATCTTCGTAGCTGATGATGGTCTAGGCCAACTCTGCATTGCCTCCACCTTCTTTGAATCTAACTTGATCTCATCACTGGATACTACGTGACCCAAGAATCCCACTGAATCAAGCAAGAATTCACACATAGAGAATTTTTCATACAACCTCTTCTCCCTCAAAGTCTGAAGCATAGTCCTCAGGTGCTGCTCATGATCTTCCTGAGTCCAGGAATACACTAGAATGTCGTCAATAAACACAATGATGAAGGAGTCAAGATAAGGTCGGAACACACTGTGCATCAAATTCATAAAGGTTGCTGGGTCATTGGTCAGCCCAAAAGACATGACAAGAAACTCATAATGACCATATTTGGTCCTGAAAGTAGTCTCCGGGATATCCGGCTCCCAAATCTTCAACCGATGACAGCCTGAACGCAAGTCAATCTTGGAAAACACCCTGGAACCCTGTAATTGATCAAATAAATCATTAATGCGAGGAAATGGGTACCTGTTCTTCACTTTAACCTTGTTCAGCTATGACAATCAATACACATACGCACAAAAACATCCTTCTTCTTCAGAAACAAGACCGATGCACCCCAAGGTGACACATTGGGCCTAATAAAGCCCTTATCAAGCAACTCCTGCAACAGCTCCTTCAACTCCTTCAACTCAGGAAGAGCCATACGGTAGGGAGGAATAGAGATGGGCTGAGTGCCCGGCAACAAATCAATGCCAAAATCAATATCTCTGTCAGGAGGCATGCTCGGAAGATCAGCTGGAAACACATCAGGGAAGTTCCTCACTACTAGAACTGACTCAATTGTATGGGTATCAATACCGACATCTCTCACATAGGCCAAATACGCATCACACCCCTTCTCAACCATTCGCTGAGCCTTAAGAAATAAAATGACCCTGTTGGGAGTATATTCTAAGGTACCTCTCCACTCTAATCGCGGTACGCCTGACATAGCCAGCGTCACTATTTTAGCGTGACATAAATAATAGCATAATGGGGAGACAACCAGTCCATGCCCAAGATAACATCAAATCTACCATATTGAGCAATAATAAGTTGGCTCTGGTCTTAAAACCACTAAGATCAATCAAACACGACCGATATACGCGGTCCACAACAAGAGAATCTCCCACAGGAGTAGATACATAAACAGGGGAACTCAAAGAATCCCGAGATATCCCCAAATGTGGAGCAAAATAAGAAGACACATATGAATACGTAGAGCCTGGGTCAAATAGTACCGATGCATCTCTATGACAGACTGGGACAATACCTGTGATGATAGAATTGGAAGAAACTGCCTTTGAACGGGCTGGAAGGGTAGAATACCTGGCTTGGCCTCCCCCTCTAGGGAGACCTCGACCTCCCCGACCTCTACCTCGAGCTGCCTGAGTAGGTGGGGTGGAAGCCTTGTAAGAATGGCCGGAGGACCCGGTAGAGCATGTGGTGGCTGAGAAGTTTGTGGAGGTGCACCCCTCCTAAATCTGGGGTAATCCCTAACCATATAACGAGTATCACTACACTCAAAACAACCCCTCAGAGGATGCATCGGCTGAGACTTTCTTGCTCGACTGGTCGCCAATAGCACCTCAAGCAGGAGGCACACTAGATACTGGCGGTGCATAATAAGGCTCCTAAGGCCTAGGAGGAGCTGGAACACCGCTGGCTGCTGGAAGAGATGAATGAACAGGGCGACTCACAAAACCCCTACCATGGTGTGTTGCTGGCACACGCGCTCCCGAATAATGACCAGTATCTCGAGACCTCTTGGCCTCTGTCTCCTCTCTGTCCTTGGCAAGCATGCCCTCCACTCTCCTAACAATACTCACGACTTGGTGATAAGAGATGTCCATCTCCAACTCCCTGGCCATACTAGTCCAAATACTGGGGTGGAGTCCCTCAATGAAGAGACAAACCCTCTCCCTGACTATATCATTCAAAGTCGGTGCATGCCGGGCCAACTCGCCGAAACAAAATTCATACTCCGACATAGTCATAGAACCCTAGCACAACTGTTCAAACTCTATGCGCCAAGAATCCCTGAGGCTCTGAGGGACATACTCAGGAAAAAACAAATCTAAGAACTGAGTCCAAGTGAGTGAGGCTACCTCATCCGGACTACTCAGCTCATAGGCATTCCACCACTGATAGGATGATCCTCTCAGCTGGAAAGCGGTGAAAGAAATCCCACTCATCTCCGCTATGCCCATAGTGCGGAGGATATGATGACACTCCTCAAGAAAAACCTGAGCATCCTCTGAAGCTAATCCGCTAAAAGTGGGTGGGTGGTACTTCGTGTACCTCTCAAGTCTAAGATGATCTTCCTCAGAAGCAACTACCCTAGTCTCATGCTGAACCGGAGCCACTGGGGGCATAGGAATAAGCTCTTGGGCCTGATAAACTTGTACCCTCTGCTTAGGAGTACGGACTGCGGGAGTCTGTGCCCCTCCTCCGACCTGCGATGTGGCGGGAGCTATTGGAATCAGTCCAGCTAGAGCTAAAATGTTGAACATGCTCATGAACTAGTCTAAGGTCTACTACAGGGCTGGAGCAGCAATAGGAACTTTCGGTGCCGTCCCTGCAGCTAAAACTGATGGGGGCTCCTATGACATAGCTTGCGCAGGTGCTCTGGCTGCACTGCATGGTTATCCTCTACCCCGACCCCGGCCTTTGGCGGCTTTGGCAGGGGGCTTGGGTGCCTGATTGGTGCCAAACCTACACCACTATAGAGTAGCAAGGATGGTCGATGCAGTTTTACTTAACACGGCCGGGATCGATTTCCACAGGGAGTTAATTGATTTGGAATTAGGTATTTATCTAAATCGAAATGCGTGTGTTGTTCCTAATTGCATTTTCAAACATAATTTTGATGATTCTACTTCTACTTCTATTTCTATTGTATGCTAAGATTAAAGCTAAGTACAATATTTTTGGTGATAGTTTTCAAGTGTTTCAAAGGACTAGGATAGTGACTTCTGCCTAGGTGGATAGCTAAAAGGTATCAAGAATCTAGGTCAAGCTTGATTTCACGCCCCAAACCTGGGGAGGCGTGGCTGGCACCAGGTGTCGTACTGGCTCGAGCGAACCACTCTATAATTCATGATCATTCGACTAAAACTAGCACATACATAGGTCGAGTTAGCTGAACTCATTCCTTTCGTAACTATCATGGGCCCACATGGACACAAATCATAATGTACAACTGTAAGTGGGAAAACACTGTATCACTAAATCATTTTTGTCACGACCCAAACTGGAGGATCATGACTAGCACCCGGGCCATACTTGCCGAGCACCAACGTACATTTTATCTGACCTTCTTATTATCTTTAAGGGATAACAAGATCAGTATAAATGGTAGATATGGATCATGAAAATACATCACATGGGATGGCAAGATTGCTAAGAAACTACATGAAAGACTATACAACAAAAATTAGCCAGCAAGGCATACCAAACTATACATGAGTCGACACCTGTCTATGAGCCTCTAAAGGAGCATAAGTAATGCAACATAGCCGGAATAGGGCCCCGACATACGCATAATATCTATAACAAAAATGCATACCAAGACCACGGCAAGTCCGGAGAAGGGATCTCGCCTATAACCGCTGAACTGGAAAGCCTATTGTGGTGGGGGAGCTTTGTCTACCTATATATCAGGACCTGCAACACGATATGCAGCGTCCACAAATAAAAGGATGTCAGTACGAATAAAGTACTGAGTACGTAAGGAAAAAAATATAAATAAGAACAGTAATGTAAAGAGAGATGTAGGAGATACAACCTGTAGCATCTGAGTGCTTCTAAGAGACATTAACACGAAATGAATGATACATATATACACATAATCTTTTTAAACATTCGCCTCTGTGGGCATCATCATCATCATTGAATATTCGCCTCTGTGGGCATCATCATCATGTCATACCCGGCCTCAAATAGGACTCAGTAAATCCAAGTGATCAGTGGTTGCACAATAGGTGCCATACCCGGCCGACTATAGCGCGGCTCGGTAGAGTAAAATAGATACATATATATAATTCATGCAAGACTCATTGGAATCATGTTCTGAACATTTCGGAGCGACGTAAGGTCGATATTCTCCGTACACATCATTAGGGCTAACTCTTCATCGAGAATCTTATAAGAATCAGGAAGTACCAACAACATTGATAACATAAGAATAAGAGAAGCAACCTTAACATCAATTGTTCCATAAGAAGGGAAACAATGTAAGTACTGCTAGCTTCTAAGAGTAGAGTATCTTTGGAAGCTCGTTCATTGCATTATGTACAATCGGAGTCGTGAAAAAGAAGGAAAGGTATAGCCTCACATAACTTGTATATACTGCCCCAACCTCAAGCTACGCAAATGTCACAACTCCTTAATCTACAATAAGATAAACGACACTATCGTTATCGTTTAAGCGCCATAACTATTATGTATCGACCACAATCTATTTTACGATGAAACGGACAACACCTACCCTATTTACATGACTTCACACAAGTCAAAAAAATCACCAAACAGCCCAAAAAACATCAATAATAATCATATTGAGCCTCCCAAAATAGTCCACACCCAACCTAATCACTTCACACATAAGACGACTACCGTAGTCGTGTCAAACGACCCGGAAATGTTACAAGTAATGACCAGCTCACAAACCTACATCTATATGGTGTTTCTAAACATTCTTAATCCTCCAAAACTCCAAAAAACAGTAGTAAAACACGCAGCCCAACAACAACACAAAACAGTCTGCTACAAGTCAAATAACTCGCACTCACGGCCCGATCACCGTCCCGTGAGTTCTAACTATTAGGAAACATATTTATCAACATTACTTGATATTTAAACACTTAAATACAGATATTAGAATTTTATTAACTATGAATTACCTTACAAAACTCTAACTACAAAGGAAAAAGAGAGGCGGTATAATGACACTTATATCGTAGGGATCGTTTTGATGTTATTGCTTCTCGATTTCTTGCCCGGAATGATAATCTTCGTTGAAACCCTAGAAGATAGATTGTGGTTATGTTTATGGGTGTTCTCTGGTCGTTTTATGCTGAATAATGAAGAGAAATACGACCTAAGGTTTGTATATATCAAGTTTGGAAAAGTCAAAGAGGAGCTAGCTTGGCACCCTAGGATCGGTTCATCTTCCGACGCTTATATCTTTTTATCCATATGTCGTATGAACGAACGGTTAAGAGCGTTGGAAACTAAATTACAAGACCTTAAATTTTGTATATTATATGTCCCAATAATACCTCATATAGCACATGAAATGTATTTCTCAAAGAGCTCTAGTGATCCACCTACTTGTCACTTATGATGTCTGCGCAGTCTCGCGAAACTGCAAATATCTCTCTACTCCTATGTCGTATCGATGAACGGTTTAATGAATTGGAAACTAGACTCATAGATATTGAATTTTATTTGTATATAATCCAATAATTCCAAGTATATTGGGAGAAAATCTCAGTTACATTTGACCTAAATTTAAGCACATTATGAGTGTAACTTGTGAAGACCTTTGCCGACTTTTGTTCCACAACTTGCTTGACTTCAAAATGTAGAGCACAACTATAATACTATAAAAATTAAATCATAGCATAACCTCCTTATCACGTAATGAACCATATTCTCACCCTAAAGTACATGTTATAACATTCCAAACTCGTCGACTTTTGACGAAACTTATTTTCTTCAATTGGTTTAGCTTCTAAGCTTTCCAACCCTCTTGGTACTCATTATTCATGATCTTAAATATTTGTAACCTCAAATGTAACATGATTATATTACTTTATATTCCATCAAATATAATATTATTTCTGAGCTTACATCAATTGACTTACGATGTACTTTCACGTACGAAAACATGGGGTGTAACATCATTCCCCCCTTTGGAAAATTCGTCCTCGAATGTGGACTAATGCAATTTTCCATATCTTAAGAAATAACTCTTACAAATAATTTAATTTTGTCTTTGCCTCTAGGGAGTTCTTCGGTGAATAAATCCAAAGGCTAGAACATTCCCCCCTTTAGGCCTCTTTCTCACACCACGACTTGTGGTCGAACTCCTTTCGATGTCGTAACTATTTCTACCTTCTTTCATGCAGCCTAGACAATTCTAACCTTGAATGTGCGCCAATGCGAATCTTATCTCTTTTTTATATTTCTTGTTATCTTTTAACCTATCTTTATGATTCACTTGGTGAAGATATATTGTATTATGACAAGCTGTCCCTCTGGGCATCTATAGGTGTACTAAAGTTCTTTGTTTGGTGTTTTGTTGAACTTACGACTATTGCTATATCTTGTTTCATAGCTCAGTTATCTATGCTTATGGCTTTACCACTACTAGGTAGGTTATACTATACCATAACTCTTACTTCGGTTTATTATTATGGAGACTTGCCACCCAGCTCCAGGTTTTTCTCTCACCGCTTATCCTATATGTATAAATCTAAGCCATTTAATGCTTCCTTATTACCGTCTATCTTAATAATGACATCATAATCTCATCTCATACTTTGTAACTTTCATCCATTCATTGTTGATTCACCTTCATATTGATCTATAATCTACCACTGATAATTTAAAATCTCTTATGTAATATATCGTCACTAGGGCTCACGTCTCATCGGGGAACATCTGAAGTGATTTTCCTGATCCACTTAGGGACGATACTATAATGCAATAACTGTATTTCATAGCATCCCAATGTGATTCATCTTATGGGGGTATTCTAATCACGTGCAGTTCATGAAATACTTGTTCTCTAAATCATTACTCAATCAAAGGTCTAAACGTCATCCTCTTATCATTTATCACAATTACACCCTTACTTTACTACCATGGTAGCATTCTATCTCTTCTAAATGCTCCTAAATTTAAACTCCTTTGAGTTCACTCATGCTATACTGAGCTTTTTATAACTGTATGGAAACCATCAGCTCTCTTGTTGTGATGGTTTTAATCCCCAGGAATTACCTATTCTCGTCACCTTATCACTCACCTTTTCTTATCCTTACTCCTGCCTAGCTAAAACCTTATTGCTCTACCATACTTTAGCTTGAGACCTACACACATCTACTTATACTACTCATAACCTTCCTTTCATCATGTTAGCACCATAGATTTCCTTTCACACTTTCTCAGTTGTCTTTAAATGTAAACAATTACTTTTCCTGGTCGTTCTACCACTTGCCGCATTGATACTTGGCCTATCTTAGTGCCCATGAATATGAGAGTTCCCTGTAACTCATATGATCTCAATTATCAACTTTTGATTGATTTTTTTCTTCTTCTTCTTCCGTTCATTAGCTACGATAGGTGACATTTTCTTATGGAGTTCATACAACATTATAGTGAGACTGCTGTTACAAGACCATTTCTACTTTAGTTCACTATGCCTATGTTGAATCCTGCTTCCTTATTTCCTCAGCTAGTCTTTTATTGTAGTACTTAGGGAAGAACTTCTAACTCTTATAAAGTTGAGACCTTATTACATTGTATATCCCACGGTATTTCTGATGTTCTTACTCGCCTATCATTATCCTTAGTTACTTACCTCCATGCCGTTGTGCTTGTCGGGTTTCTTCTGAATAGAAATTTCAATTGTCTCCATTGTGGCACTCTCTTTTATTTCCGTAACACTTATATTGTACCTTCTACTACCCCAACTCCTGTCTGAATATTTCTCGAGGATTACACTTTTGTATCTAAGAGACTGAATTTCCTATGCTGGGTTTCAATACGTTTATCTTGCATGATCTACTAATTTGCCTATATCCTCCTATCTATCCATAACTAGGCTCTTCCGGAATCAACTACTGACTACCCATTGGTCCACTCTCATATCTTTATTTTATGTAACGCCTCTTGGGTTATGTCCTTTGTCTTAACTTACCTCTTGTACTTGATCCTTATGTATAAAGTGTTCATTCCCACTTATATATCAATATCATCGAGTGCGAAACCCTTATTGATTCTCCCCAACATCATGCTTGCATAATGTTCTGGAGTTATATTATATCTGTAGGATATGAATAAATGCAATCTTATTCCTTTCACATTTTTATCACATTCTTCCTTTACCATTCGATATTTACCTCTTCATCTTTGGCATTTTGTTTCTACATCTTCACAGACATTACTCGCCTTACGGTAACCCTTCTACACTAGGTATAATTGAATTTCGTACACACAAGGGTGACACGTGGTATAACCGGCACATTTAGTCCCTTTAGCTTAACTCTACTCATAGTGCTTGCTTTAGGGAAGCGTCTTCGTGAATGACCTTTAAAGGTTATTCTTCTATTGTTCATTCTATTATTGTCGAAACACTATCTTTGAAACGATGTCGACTATTACCAATTACTTTGATCCCTAATTCATGTTCGATTTTTTTTTCTTGTCTACTATCCCATACTAATTTCTATTACTTGGGGGGTCTAACTTTTCCTTATGGTAATCACGTGT